>JANHZU010007996.1:56497-68446 GCA_032468055.1 Acrochordus granulatus | reverse complement strand
TTTCGCTATACGAGAATTTTGCGCTAAGAGCGTTCTTCCGGAACGGATTAATCTCGTCTTGTGAGGCACCACTGTATTACTTTTTGATAAAACTGTTGGATAGGACAAGTTTATTCTATGTATTAGTCTTGCCTTTTACCCAAACCCAGAACAAGTAATAAGTGAGTGTCTTGTTGGATCAGATCGAAGATGTATCTAGTACAGAATTCTTTTTCAAGAAAATGTCTAGATATAATATCTATTTTATCTTCTAGATAAAAATTATTAGCATCTAATAAAAGAAGTTCGGTTTGACTTGTCAGTGTAAATATCCACTGATAAAGAGAGTTGGATTACATTAGAAGCATACAAAGGGGTATATTAAAGGATTATTTCTACCAGAATATTTCACTGTAAAAAAGAATTTGTGAGAATATTTGTCTTTTATTTTAGTTTAGTGGCAGTATTAATTGTAATTCATGTTTTTTTACTATCCAGGTGTGGTAGGGAGTTCAGAGTTAGAACGTTTGTTTACTTTCTGTTTTGATTTTTAGCAAGTTACCTGGGCACATCTATGCGGTTTCCTTAGCATGATATAAAAAGGGTTTGTTGCTGTCTTCTTCTGTGATTATTTTAAAAAACTTCTCCAATCTAGCCTACAGCTACAGGCTTCTCAAAACCATTCCTGCTTCTAGGTCAGTGGAATTGGTTAGGTGCTCTTATTTGCAGAGCAATATCACTGTTCATAAACAGCATTAATTAAGGTGCCAGGATAATTTTTAAATATCTCTTAAGAAGAACAGTAATCTACCTTTTACAGAAGATACATTGTTAGAGTAATCAAGAATAAACTAGGTTCACCAAGTCTGTCCTTAGAACATATTTAAAACAAACATTTCTATAATCTTTTTTACCCCCTCAGAAGCCTTTGGTTTGTCATTTCCATTTATTTTCTCCATCAAGAAATTAAACATGATAAAGTGGAAAGTTGGCTGACATTCTTGAAGTCTTGAAAATCTTGAAGTGCAAGATTCCTGTCAAAAAATATCTTGATTTTTTTTTCAGACTGCAACTGGTTCATCAGTTCATAATTAAATTCCTATCACAATAATACTTGTGCCTAATTTCTGGTCTCACTGTGAATTTTCTTGATCTGGGACTCAACTCATGTAGGCATATTCCAGTATGATGACAATAGCTATTACAGAGCCATATGAGGCATGACACTAACCCATCAGGAGGTTGATAAAGGGTTCATCCTACTTGAGCACCAACAGAACCAAGTTGGAAAAATCAGGATGAGCTTCTTCTGCTTCCTAGCTGTCAACAGTGATAATTATCCTGACAAAAATGTTTAGGACTATCTATCCATAAAACCTCCACCCAGGTCTTATGACAAAGTCATCCCACATAACAATCTTTAGCTGTTCTGTTCCCAAATGAGATTGAAATAATTGTACTTTTGTTCAGGTACATCAGAAATCATGATGCCTGGCCTTCATAACCATGAAGTTTCTGTAACTTCCTCCAGCTTTCCTTTCCTTTTTAAAACTGTAACCTGATTAAAATTGAAAACACAATTAAATTATAATGTAAACCCATGAATAGACTTCATACTGTCTTAGGATCTGTTGAAACCTATGAATCATCCTTCCCTCTCCTCCCCCAAAAATTGTGTAAGTAAACAGTACAAATAACCATACCCAATGCATCCTACATTACTGCCCCATTTATCTGCATTGCAGGTCCTATGAGATTCATGTTCAGGCTGAAAATCAAATGCCTCTTGCCTTGACAGTGGGACTACTTCCTCCTCTCCATCTTCAGAAAGTCAGATCTTATCCTAATCTGGTCCAATTGCATTTTTCTTATTTTTAAATTTTATTATATTTGTAATTGCTGTAAGACACTTTGAGTGTCACACAAATGGAAAAGTGGGACACAACTTTAATAAAGAGGATGCTTCCAGTGCTCTAGAATAGATTATTGTGGTCCATAGCATTGCAATAGCAGAGAGACTCCCTCACAATGCATTGGCAAATCCATGTCACTTTTCCATAAGTCTCTATAATATTATGCAATTTTAAAACAATCTGCATGAAAATACTTATTTAAATAACTATAGAACTGATGCTCATGGATGTCTACATCAAGGAAATCCTGCTATGTTTCTGTCTTGTTGATTTCAAAGGAATAAGAACTTTTTTTTTCTAAACTAGCACCACAGATTTAACTGTAATACCCAATTTACTACTACAGTGGAATCATTAGGAGATTAATTTAGGGCTGTCATATCTGGTCGATAAACATCTAGATGACCACTAGGTGACAAAAAGAGGTCAATGTTTCTTTACCTCTCTGTTGCCATCTAGTGATCACTTGGAGTTGCCCTATTTAATTTCACTTGCATCCTACCAGTTCTGAAATGTGTTAGGGGGTTTAGGCAACAGGATATGATTAGCTGCAAACAATTCAGCAAAAGTCATGGCTGAACACAAATTCAAATTCTGTTTCTCATTCTATAATCTTCACCCTAAATTGACCCTACATAAAACAATTTTTCCTAACTGGTTCCCCTTTGGATAATTTGGACTGCATTCATTCTCCTGAATTCCCAGAATGCATGGTCGTTCCCAAGTAGAGTGGGAATTCTGGGACTTGGAGTCCTGAACACATCTGGAAGGCTTAAGTTAAAGAAGGCAGATATAAAGGACTAAAACAATTGCTTCCCACTTCAATGTTATGCCTTTTCATCTCTGTTGAATGGAGTTTGACAATAATAAGACTATGAGAGTCGTTTTTTTCACAGTTTTTAAATCCAAGGTTAGTGTATATTTCCTGCTTGTTTCAAAGCTCTGCATTCATCAGCCATACATTGCCTTAGATTGATTCAATCGGGAAACATTTTAGTTAATTGCAAAGCAATATAATTTTACATCTGATTTTCCCCACCCAAGCAATTGCAGCAATGAATTATAAGGAACAAATATTCATGCAGAGATTACACCATCAGAAAGATGGTAAATTCTCTGGAACAAAGTAGCCCAATCCAATAGATCAATTTTACCTGGTTTAACAGAAATGACATATGCTGGAGAAACCTACGTGATCGAAGAGCTAGAGCTGTATCCAGCTGCTTCTCATGCCAATTATAATACAATCACGAGAGAGTCCGGACAAGCACTGGGTTTGGCTTGATTTATATTTGCATTTAATTTACATTAAAATGTGTAATATAATTATTCTCCAGTCCTCTATTCTATCATTTTCCCTATCAAATTGTAATTTGACAGCAACTTTTGAAGGTTTCCAGAACTTCAAGTCATAATTGGAATGATTATGGTCAGTCACATAGTCAGCCAGATGTTTATACTGTATTTGGCATTTTTATCCACCTATTGAGTTCTTCCCTGGGATAAGCAGATGTTGTTGGTTGATGGTGTTAAAGGTATTGTCACAGGATGTAAGCTGTTCCAAGTAAATCTGCCTTTTGCAATTGACTGATGGTGAATTTCTCACTGCTGATGGTGTTCAAGTGATGTTCCAGCTGTTTTGGGATTGCACCCACGGTTCTTATTACTATTAGTCCTCTACTTGTTAGACTTGACTTGTAATGACAGATCATAATTTCTTTGTTTCAATCTTTATATATTTATGAAGAGTAAACAATAATAGTCCTGCAGCTGCTAGCCCTGGTTACTCAGCCAATAGTCTTGAATCCTGTAGTCTATTTGTCACAAGATGTCCAGGAACTGCAACTCCTAGTGCATCGCTTGTTGACCTGGAGAACAACCCATTTGGTATGGTTTCTGTAAATTATATCTCATCATATCGTTTATGGGAGAGACACTTTGTCTGGCTCCTCTGATTAGCTCAGTCCAGCATCTCTAGTAAGGCTCTCATCTTCCTCAGAGCACAGAAGCCCCACAATTATTTCAAGATAGTACCACATGGGGGGTGGGGATGGAATTATTATCATGTCACGTGGGCCTCAAGTTGGACACATCTCTCTAACTATTCTTGTATCTGGGGATACAAGAACACTCATATCCCTTCATCCCAGAGACTTCATTCTACCCCACTGTACTTCTCCACAATTCTGGGAAAAGAAGACCAGAGACTCTTCATCTTCCACCTTCAAGCCCAGCCCTTACTTTATTGAAGGGTGAGAAAGAGAGAGAATTATATGGATAAATTTGATGTCTACATGAGATCAAGTCATTTTTGTCTCCTAGTGAATATACAGATCTTTGTTTCCAATATGATCTCTTCCCAACCAGACTTTCAGCTCTTCCAATGGTGTACTCATTGTTACTGCAAATCTGGTCATCTTTCTATCTTTCACAGCATTGGAGCCTTCTCTAATTTGTCCAAAGTAGAATAAATTGAGCCTGGTCATCTGTGCCTTGAGTGAGAACTTTGAGTTGATTTGTTTGATAATCCATTTATTTGCTTTCTTGGTTATCCGTGGTATTTTCAGAAATCTTCTCCAGCAGAAACAAATTAGAGATGTCTATATGTGATCAGACTGATGTATATTGATAGCACAAGAATGAATAAGGGGTATATATGATTACAAGCATGGATGTATATATAATTTTTATTTATTTAATATGTATTACCGACATTTGCATACCACTCAGTCAAAAAAACGTTTATGTAGTTTATGCTGTACAATCCTCAGTCATCCAGGAAATCAATAACGGGAGGCTTCTAAATCCTGGCATCTTGACATTAATTTTTGACGTTATTGGAAGCAGCATTTTCCAGCAATTTGCATTGTTTGCCAAAGGAGAAGTGATGAGTCTGCCCCTATAAGACCTCATGGTGATTGTGACTCTGCCCATTTCCCCCCCCTTTCTGCTCTTCACCATAAAAGCCTCTGGACTGAGGCTGAGTGTAATGGAAGCGCTTGAGGGGATAAGTCAGTTCTTACATCTACTGACTTTTATCCTCATCCGGATACAACATGGTTGAGAAAGGCCATGAGATAAGGCTGAAGGCTTCCAATAAGATCAAAAATTAATGTCCAGAAGCCAAGATTTAGAAGCCTTCAGATATTTTATGTGGTTTATATCAATGAAACACAACTACAGCAACCATCAACATACAGTATAAACATCAAAAATCCATAACACCATACAATTTAATTAAAATATATGATCTAAATAAAAAAAACACTAAAACAAAATAGCAGCCAATACCTCTTGACCATTATGGTCTAGCAGTGTGGGAAGCCAGCCATCCAGAGAGAGAGAAAGTCTAATAGCTATTGTTTTGTCTGTTTGATAACATATGGCTCCCAAGAAATTATGTCTCGGAAAATGCCAACGGAAAAGTTGCCCCTTTCTGCTTGAAGAACTTTGTATCAATACAAAGTGATTTGTGGTTTGTGAATGTTATCCAGGTTTAACCAAACAAATGGTAAGGTGATTACCTTTCTTCACATATAGTGAGTGATCTCCTAAGACATAGACACTTCATTGTACTGGTGGTTTATTGAGCCTGTGAAAACTAATCCTTAGATTTGTCAATCCATGGTTCTTATTGAAGGGTTGATGAATGTATAAGGGAGGTTTAGTCTAAAGTTTGCTTAAATTATTAAAGTAATCCATTCAGAAACTGTTCTCTGTGTATTTAAGGCTTAAGCTAGGTTGGCAGCAGGTAAAGTAAAAAAGGGGTTCACTTCAATTATACTGGTCTTGAGCAATGAAGAGTACTAGTGGTGTTGATCAAATGGCCTACTTTTTAACCAAGGCTAATTAGTGTGTCAATCCACATTAACACTGACTTTATCTTTTAAAGTCACATGGACTTTTTTTAAAAAAAAGGTTAATTAATGTTATCAGTTTATAATGGTTACCAGTTTATGATTGCTTAAAAATAATTTTTGGCTCTAGCAAGTAGACTGTAGAATAGAATACAACACCCCCTAAACTTGATCATGTGGAAGAAAATTAACAATTTCTGTACAAACTCAACTGTTGAGATTTACATTGGCGTACATTCCAAGGGATGGATTAAAATTGGGTTTAGCTTAAAACCTCTTTGCATTTCAAATGCAAATATAATCATATCCAAAGCTGATTTCCTTTTTGCCTTTTCCTTCGTATTTCAAGAAGAATTTCCACCTTCCCTCACAGAAAAGTTCCTCATCAATGCAACCATTTACACATGTATAGATCTTCAGTGTGTGTGTTTGCTTTCTGCTGGAGTGGGTTGGTATTTGGGGATTTTATTAGTTGTTTATTGATTTGATTACTCTCACTATTCTCATCAATCATTACTGTGTTCACACTTTCTAAACTAAACTTCATTTTTTAAACCAGCATGGGCATTTGGGTGGGGTCATGGGGGGACAAATGATAAAACATGCATCACAATATCCTGTCTTTTTTTCAATTGTGTCATGACATCACTATCAAGCGTGTAAAGGATAGAGTTTGTATCATGGCATCTTCACACATATTTTTCTATTTTGACAAAATCTAAGCTTGCTGTGGCTATCCACGACATCAATGATTTTTCAATTATTTATAGTGGTCTGATTCAGAAATAATAGAAAGCCATAAACTAAGTTTAATAAATTACAGTATCTAAAATTAAAAACAAATACATTGTAGCTTTAGTGTAGTTTTTGAACTTAGCCATTGTTTATATGATTATTGACAACAATGACATTCTTTGTGACTGAACAGCAAGAGAACAAATCTTGGAAATTAATAACGTTAACATTTTATTTCTTCCACATGGAAGAACTACACATACAGATAGAACCATCTTAAGTAATGAACACATTCTTTACTGTTGGATTGAAAGCAACTCTGGAGTAATTACTTCCAAGAAAGTAGCAATTTAGATTACTGTAATTACATCTTGCTCCTTAATCCAGAACTGCCACAAATCCTACATTGTAAACTGGGTGAGAATTAGTCTGTAAATTCAGCTGAATGTGCAGAGCTATGCCCTCTGCCTACCAGTTCGCAATCTGTTATTTCCATCACTCATGCCAATGTTTTTAAAATATAAAAAATTGCTTCCCTCAAATGAACAAATTTCATTGAAGTCACCCCTGGCCCACCTCTGATACCATGTCACATCATGATGTAAGAATGCATCAGCAATTTTCTTTGGAGCTCCGGGTGCTGTTATTGATTCAGAGCAGCAACTCTTTTGTTATATGGTTTGTTTGTGAACACAGAAAATTGAATTGTTCCTGACTGTTCATCAGAAGAACATGAATGCTAACAGTTGGATTCCAAACAGCCACATATTCCTGTGTGACCATCTTTTGGAAGGACCATAGCTCAGAGCCATTCATTTGTGTCACAGAAGGATTCAGACTTTTATCTCATTCCCAAGCAGGGTCATTTCATGCCAGCCTTTTATGACAGGCATTGTACTAGAGCGGAGAACTTTGACATCAGCTAAAATTCATTTTCCACTTTTAACAATGCTCAATTTTTCTGAAGGGGCCAACAACAGCTGGGATAAATATATCAGCAGTGTGGTGCCAACAACATTCGAAAAGGTTCCTGCAGGATGAAGCTGTCCTCACCTTTGCTCAGGGTAAATTCCTTATGGTTCTTTTCACAAGATCAGAAGAGGCCGTGTTCATTCATACAGGTCACAACTTGCTGTGATTTCTTTAGACATACTCTTGAAAAACTCAGGGGAGAGTCCCACGCTGCCTTATTTTTGCAAGCACTTTGAGTGGTAGAAGGAAAACTCAGCTGATGTTTGCCTTCAGCAGAAAGTTGAAACTTGGTTCTCCAGCCATCTCTGAAGGATGGAGAGGAGATAAAACACACCGTAGCAAGTCAACATGTTCATGTTTCACTATTAATTGTTCAAAATGCAAGTTTCATCCATTCACTGTTCAGATGTTTGCTTTCTAGAATGTATCCAGTGAAGCATCAGGCAAACAATAAATAGAAGACAACTTAAACAATTCCAATTGTTCCCTCGAAAAACAATTCCCTCTGTTACTATTCATCAATAACTCAAACAACAACATTTAATCATCATTTAGGTCAGTTTAAGAACTGGCACAATTGTATACCTCTGTATAAACCAGGCAAAATGTTTGGAATATGATCCAGAAATCTCCTTCAATAACTAGGATCCATTGTAAATATATAATCAGCTCAGTTGGGACCATCCCCTGTCCTAGGACTGTCCAGAAAAGATATGCACTATCAGCTTTCTTGATCAGGAAATAAAAGTGATAATGCCTCTGATTTTGACTGGCCAAATAAAGACTGGCCAAGTAAAAAGACAAGAAAATTAAACTACAGAGGAGAACTTGCTGCATTCACTGATGCTCCTTTTAGTATATGAAATTCTGGCAAATCTCTCCTCATTTCCAAATTAGCCTCAATAAAACCTGATCATCAGATGTATTATAAGTTTCCCTAAATCACTGGTGTGATATATGCTGACTCCAGAAAAAGAATAATCCCTGCTCTTAAAAGCATTTTTAAATGACTATGGCCCATGTAAACCCATAACTAAGAACATACAGATTGATGTATATCAGATCTGTTTTATTTTGCACTTTGCAGGACAGATTGTTTGCTTTGGGAGATTTACGTCTGGATTTTTAATGAAATATCCAGACATAAATTTGCTAATCCATGCAGGGGCAGAGGGAAGCTGTACTTACTTTTCACAATGTACAAAATATCTGGGCCTCCTGTTTATTCCCTTCCTTTCATTCCCAAAATGATTTTTTTTTTTACAGATCTTAGAGCATTAGAGGGATGTCCACAAAGGCTAATTTCCTTGAAATGACCACATCCATTCTGCAAAGTTGCAAAGTCAGTTGAGGAAGTGAAATGAAATAAATGGGATTCAGTCTTCCAGAGAGCCTTGCACCCTACACCCTACTCCAGGAAGTGTGGGTGATTTAAAAATCTACAGATAGAAGCTATATTTGTGACCCATACACTTCCAGCTACATTATTGGAACTGGATCCAAACCATTGAACAACCTTATTATTTGTCTCTCTATTCTAAATTAAAATAGCCTTCCACATCTGTTTACAAGCTGGTAAACAATGATCTCTCAATAACAATAGCCACTACCTGGTCTCTTTTGAAGAATCTTCAGCAAATGCTGGAGATTTAGGATCAATTCAAGGTTTTTCCCAAAGTCTAAGAACTATCCAAATATCATTATAATGCATATATGGTTTTTATCTTCCTCTTCATTTAACACATCACTCCCTGGCCATTTGTCCTTTCTTGCCAAGGCTCATGGGAATCTTGAGAACAATAATCAGTGGATATTAGCTTGCCATGTAGTAGAACTACATTATCAGTGGGAACCTATTACAATAGAAAAGGGAGTTATGATCTATAACACATACACTGATCTACTATTTTGCAAAGATTTTGAAATAGATTGGACAAATCGTAGATAATGGATATACTGCAGCTGTACAGCCTGACAGGAGCCATAGTTCATTGATAATATTTTCAGCTTTGCAGGAAGGTACAGTGGACTTGTTGGGTAGAAGGTCAGCATCTTGAGTTTGAGTCCCAAGTGCTGCCACATAATGGGATGAGCTCCCATTACTTGCTCTAGCTCCTGCCAATCTAGCAGTTCAAAAGCATGTAAAAATGCAAATAAATAAATAGGTACCACCTTCACTGGAAAAGGTAATAGCATTTTATGTGCCTTGGCACAGAAGCATCTTCAGATAAATGCTGGCTCCTCAGCTGTGAATCAGAGATGAGCACCACCCCCAAGAGCTGGCCATGATTGCAGATGAAGAAACCTTCATCTTTTTACCTTGCATATTAACCACAGCATTTCCAGACAGGGCTGCAATTTGAAATATGATAAACTACTATTAGTGTCAAGAATCCTCAACTCAATGGGCATGTATAAAGTTGCTTCTTACAAAAATCTTCATAATGAGGAGAGAGCATTATACCATTCTATATATATATATTACTTTCAGTGGAACCAAAAGATGGTTGTTTTGCTTTTGTTCACTACAAAATCCATAATTAAAGCATATGCCTTAATTTTATATTTTGTACAAATTATACTCTTAGTTTATTAATTTTGGTAACTATTGCAATCAGATCAGATCCTAAGAACAACAATCTACAGTCACACAACTAAAACATCTACAGAAAAGAATTAAAATTAAGCTTATTCAATGGAATTAAATCACAAGGCATCACAGTAGCCGTGACCACCTTTACACTCGTGGCATCATCTTATAGGCTCTTCAGAAGAACTGTATTTTAGTAGCTTCTGCACAGACAGCCATGTAAAGATGAATCTGATTGTGACATGATAAAAGGAATAATTTGTTACTTCTGAAGAACCTGTTATTCTGGACTGCATATAGATATGAGATGCAAAGCTTATCATAATTGGCTGATGTCATCTCTTTCTCTTTTATATCATTTGAAGGTGAATCTTCTATGAAACTAATGCAAAAAAAATCATAGACGGTGATGTACTTTTACATATATTCCTCCCATCATCTCTGTGGTTTAACAGTAAATGGAAACACCAAGACTTTACTGCAGGTCCAAAAATTCATCCACAGAAAAAAACCCCATTCTGATCTGAACATTTACTTGCTGGCACACCAATTAACTCCTTAAAAGAGTAACTCAGTGGGACTAAAGGGGAATGTTGACCTTTGTTGCCCTGCTAACCATCTGAACTTTTCCTCCAGGCAAAAAGGAAATCAACACATTTTATCTGTTTCAAATAGATTCATGGCTTTATCCCAATATATCCTATTCCATTTGAAATGGATTAAGACAGGGTCACCATTTACCCCTGCTGATAAGTTGGTTTCCCTACTCTCTTTCTCATTACGACTGGAGCAACTTTGTTCTGCTGAGTGGGGTTCAAGTTGAGGTGTGCAAAGTTATGGCAAGCGTAGCTTTGTGACAAAGAGTATTATACCATTCTAAATATATATTACTTTCAGTAGAACCAAAAAAATGGTTGTTTCACTTTTTGTTCACGACATGCACAATTCACTCCATAATTAAAGCATAGATCTTAATTTTATATTTTGTACAAATGATACTCTATTATTAGTTTTTTAATTCTGGTAACTATTGCAATCAGATCAGCTAACATTTTATTAGCTTCACTCTATAGTACAGAAATCTCCCCAGACTGGCAACTTTTACATGAGTAAAGAGGATTATTAGATAAGGCTCTAAGATATTCAGTACAGAAAGGTACTAAAAGGAGGGTAAGACCTAGCCCTCTCGTGTTTACATAGTGAGTCCAGGCTAATTCCATGCTTGAACTCTCTTCCCTGCCAAGGTGGTTGCTCTCCAACATCTGTCAAACAATATGATGTTGGGTAGCATACAACAGAAAGAAAAATTAATTCCTTCCCACACAAAAATGTTAAAAAAGAAGAATTTAATGTACAAAATGGGGATCCAACAGGATAAGTAGATAATACAAAGGGGGCTTTGCTCAAGTGTATCCAAATGCTTGGGGGAAAAGCCAGGCTTTTTTAAAGATAAGCAAAGTTGAGGCCCATTACATACTGGGAAACAATTTAGGGACAATTCCAAAGAAAGAAAGGCAGTAATCAAAAAGACAAGCTTCCTCGGACAGATAAGAGGGAATGCTTAAAGGATGGGACCTGGAATATGCCTCCCTGTGGAAGCATCTGGTTGGGCATATGTTCTTGGGAGAAGGGGGTCTTACAATGTCTTGTAGGTAGATCAGACCAGGAAATAAACTCAAAGTATGTCTAAAACTACTATTGAGCTATAATGTCAGAATCTTGCCAGGAGGATTATGCTGTGTCTCCTCCTCCATCTTATACTTCAGTGAATTATATCTGTTTGAGCCACTCCTATTATCTCATTCTTGACTTAAAAATATAAGTTGTATTAAAAATATAAGTTATATTCTTTACACCCAAGTAACTCAGTCTATGCCATGTAAGGCTTTAAAGATGATAACCA
>JANHZU010007996.1:36918-48596 GCA_032468055.1 Acrochordus granulatus | reverse complement strand
GATGAGATGGATAGATAGCATAGTCAGTGTGATGGGCGTGAGCTTGGGAAGACTCTGGGAGGCAGTGCAGGACAGGGAAGCCTGGCGTAATGCAGTCCATGGGGTCGCGAAGAGTAAGACACAACTGCGTGAATCAACAACAACAAAAATATATAATTCTGTAATTCCCTGAGTTTTTTTTAAACAGAAAAACATTAATTTCTATTTCTCATCCCTAGAAAAGGAACATGCCCTGATGCAAATCTGATTTGTATTTTTTTTAAAACAGTTCTGCTAAGAGATCATAATTCTGAATTTCCTTTTTCTCCTGGAAGAATCTTCCTGCAGCTACAAATGTAAATACTCACTCCTAGTTACAATGCTGGGTTTAATGACAGCTCATCTGTCATATTCTTTCCAAAATTTTGGCTGTGCACTTTTGGATAAGTGAAAAAGACCTTGATTTAAAACGTGAAGTGATCCTGCTTGCCCCTGCCACACAATATATTTTTTCCTTTTCAAAAACAAAGCCGTTGCATTTAAAGCATTTCTTCCATTACATTCATAAAAGTTAATCTCCACTTTTTGATCAAATAACAATATTGTCTGACTTGAAGGGAAGAACGTTTCCCAAGGTTGCAGACTTTGCTATTTCTGGCACTTCTCTTTACTTGCCTTAAGTGATTGAGGGCTTTAGTTTCTGTTTAAAAATGAAACAGCACATTAGACCAAGAAATCTGCATTTCCAATCCAGCATTTCTGAAGAAGATACAAAACATATAAATACCTGTGTTAAAAATAAAGAAACAGATTAGGGCTGATGGACTCAGGTGTCCATTTTTAATCTTCATTCTACATAGGTTAGATATTTGTTTTTAAAAGACTTCTATAGGAAAATGTGCTATTCCTGATTCCCAAGATACATTTTTTGTGCATGTACACATCTTTTGTGCAATTGCCACTAATATATATTTTTGTGTTTTCTTTTTCATAAATACATATTTATATGTCATTTTTGAGTTGCAAATTACACTGCAACATTAAGAACAATGTGAACACTGATGTATAATGACAGTCTTTAAATAAATTAAGGACTAGCATTGCAGCATGTAGCACACACTTATTTTAGAAGGCAGGGCAAAAAGCAAGATGCATGCATTGCAGTTGGTGGGCGGTTTTGTTCTCCCTTCCTTATGGATACAGATGCAAGATTAATGCAGTGACACCACATATAATTTCTGCTGGCCAGTGAGAGAAGCAAATTTCCTGCTTCAAAGTGGTGTGGCTCCTTGTCATTCCCAATTATCAGCTTGGAATTAGCCCTTCATTGTTTGAACTGGTAATTTTGGCTGATCTCAAAAGCAAACCCAGGATTGGACCTGGTTGGTTAGCATTTTAATGAAAAACCATTAGGAAATTCTAAAAGTCTAGGCTAGACAACAAGTTTTAAAAGAAATCCCAGGAGAAGCCAATGACATACACTTACACTGTTGCCAGGATAATTAGATGGACGTGACTATGAAGTCACCAGGAGACAAGTTAATTTCAAAGGAGACCTTACTTTTGGGGTGGGGACCCAATAGGAATTAGGAATGTTGCATTTGCTTTTGGGATTTTTTGTTTCACTGAATCTGGTGATGGTTTAGATGTTTTGGTATCTTGCATTTACTTGATCATATCAAATTGGAAAGGCAAGCAAGTATTGGGAGATTCCAATCATAAGACACCTACCCTAGATTTGATCACCAGCTAGATTGAGAGGGACTTCAGGGCTGAAAGTTTAGTCTGTTGGCCAAGCGGGATAAAGTTGGGGTCTTTCTGCTTATTGTCACGGTGCAAAGGAACCTCAATTCTGAACTGAAAGCGGTCACTGACTTTGCATAGCCATTGCTTTGCTAATATTTTCTTATTAACTCGATTATATTAACACATGTTGCAGCAGAGTTGCAAAAGGGATAAATCTGATGCAAACTGGTGAGGGCCATAAGAAGACAGAAAGGAAGGAAACTGCAAAGAAGTCAGAATTGGGGACTTCTGGAAGGGAGGGGGAGGCTACCCCAAAATGCAGACAAAACAGCATCTCAGAAAAGGTATAAAACTGTTGCATGGGGCTGCAGGCATAACGTGTTTCCCTGGCATAGTGTTTCTTCATCTCAGAGACTCTTTAAGATGTGTGGATTTCAGCTCCCAGAATTCCCCAGCAATAAAATCTCCAATTCTTTGGGTGGATATTCACCCATCTTAAACACTGCTGAGACTGAGAAACACTGCCATGGATACTCACAGAAGCACAGGGGGACAAGAAAGTCTTAGCTAGAAACGGGAGAAAGAAACGGAAATTGGAGTCAGGGGAAGTAAATAAAGGAGACGAAAGGCCTTTCAAGTGACGGGAGAGAAAAGAAGAAAACACGAGGTTTTCTCTCTGCAGCTCCGGGACCTTCTGGCGTGCCTCCCAGCAGCCCCAAGGAAAAGGGTAGAGAGATCTGGACTAGGGGGTGCACTTGGCCAACAGCAGGAAGAAGCTGGCAAGTTTCACCAACGAGCAGCACCCATGGAAGTCAATTGCAAGTGCAAACCAAGCCAAAGAGGAGGAGGCGCGACTACGCCAAAAGGGAGCAGGCTGAAGAGAGCGAAGCCAACTGCTCTATGAGACCTCTGGCAACAGCAGTAGTGCTTGCAAACATTTCACCAAGGGAGGAGGGAAAGTAGGATGATTTGAATATAGCCCTTGCTTTGGATCTGTATTGCCTCTGTAAGGAGCTGTTTCTGCACGGATGCTTTGTGTTTGTACGCGTGAGAAGAAACGGAAGGGAAAGAGCAGGTTAAGCAAACCTTTCCAAACCCACCTTGACGGATTCATCAGGGCTGAGTTCAGTAGCCACTGTTTAAAATTATTCTTGCGCACCTTATAATATCGCCTGGAGATCTGGGTAGTTATTATTGGTTCTAAATGCAAGTAGTAATGCTGTTCTTATCTGTTCATAACTAGAGGGGTTGTATTTTTCCTCTTTGGATTCATGAATGAGGGGAGAAATTACCTTCGGAGCTCCCTCTCCTGGTTCAGGATTTGCTTTAAGTGAATTGAATAAAATCTGGAGGGATCCTATAGGATTATTCCCAGGGACTCAGCTTTTTAAGACTAGCTATTGGGCTACCGGAAATGCCTCTTTTCAATCTTGTAGTGAGATTTGACACAACATAATAGTACAGAATTGCCGCAGTTTGACAATCATGTTTAAATGGCTGCCATTGTCAGAAATGCATGCCATTTGTACTACGTAAGACAATTTGGGAAGGTAACCGCTGTTGTCTGCCATGTGGTATATTTCTATAGCAGCTCATGTTGCAGTTGTTGATAATACTTTAGAGCTGAGGCTTATTTTAGAGGCTGCACTTTGGAAATCACACCAAGAGCTAGATTGCAACTGGATTTATATAAGCAGTGACGATTCAAAGGGGCTTACTCTGAATTTTGAATTTATGTATGTCTGCATCTCTTATATTATACTGCCAGTTTCACTTAGATATAGAGGATTTAGCCGTTATCAAGACAGACTGACTAGAAAATGCAAAACAATATTATAGCAGCAATTCTGATATGTATCCCTTAAAAATTATTCAAGGTTACCACGTTATTTAAAAACAAGAAGCATGGAGAATATGGAGCAGCTTTATCTCTAGATGGCTGGTTATCTATAGCTTGATGCCAATTATAGAGGGCTCCAATCCAGTTTGATTGTGTTCATTAGGCATAGTGAGGGCCTTTGAAACTGATCTCTTGGGTGACTCAGTGACTCAAAATATCCCTCCCAGGCATATAATCAGGCAAAGGAGGAGTCAACATAACTCTTTGTCGGGGACCTGACTCTTCCTAATACTAGGCATAGAAATTCTCCTATTTCTCCCCTTATTAATTCTCGTTTTTTGAGGAAATTTGAGAATTTCCTTTTAAATTCTTTTAAAGAAGAGATTGTTTTTTGTGAAATTCTCACAGATAGGGTCTTTGCACTTTTCTAGTTAGGGAAAAGCCAAGGGATACATATGACTCGCCTGTTCTTCACACAACTATCTCTTACGACTTACGGTCTTCCTGGCTTCCCATGCTTTGGCGGTTGGAAAGCTTCTCCCACTGGGTGTTTTCATTAGCAGCGCTTCAGGAATCTAAATTCAAATGCCTTCTCAATCATAGACCTCATAGGTAATCTTAGTCCAGGAATTATCTCAGTAGCAAGGAGTTGCTGCCAGGTTACAAGTACTATTCAGATTTTAATAGGGTAAGAATAAGAATTCAATGAAATTATTTTCTGTATTGTCCATATGGAAAAGATGAGGGGGAAAAGCATGCACTGTAATTTTAATCCCACAGTAATAAGTTTTGCCTCATAGAAATCCATAATTAAACTTTCCTGTTGAAAAAGTGTTTGAAAAATGTATTAAGCTTATATGTTAACACTGCTGCTAGAAATGAGCACTATTAGGTTTAAATTACAGTAGTATCTTGTAGCAATAATATATTTTTATTCCCACTTCCATATTTTATACATACAATTGCTGAAGTGCTCACTGAAGCTGACCAACTCAGGCAGAATGCTCTTCTCTCGATGCAGATTTAAAAGTTTAACACTTTAAGCCTGTGAAATTTGGAAATCAGTTCAGTGGGACAGAGTGGGCATTGCATTGCATTCTTGCATTAAACTCCTTTTGCTAAGGACTGAAGGAGAGTCACCCATGTTATGAAATTTGCCTTTCTGAAGATTCCTTACTTATTCCTTACTATTACATATCACTGTAATATGGTCCTCTTTCAGGCAGCTACTGTCAGGAATGTGTGTGCATAATCCCAAGCCCTCTCCTTATCTAGAGAAACTGGTCTATTCATCAGTTTCTCATTCCATCACAGTTGTCTTCAGTTCATCATTGCTTCCCCAGAACTTCCCCAATCCCTGCATGCTATGAGTCTATGACAAATATAAACCTTTGTAGATAATTTTTCTAGTAAAGAATTGAATCTGGTGAACTATTTATTGTCATTATTGGCTTAGGTGAATCAAGGGTTTTGAGGACAGATTTATATCCTTTATATCCATGCTATCACGTTAGCCATATTGTCCAGCACCTTTGCATTTCTCCTTTGTAAGCACATTAGATCATCTGCACGCTTCTATTGAGAAAATATATTAAATAAGAGACTGGCAGTTTATTCCATCAGTCTAATCATCAGTACTGATTTTGTGGGCTTGTCTAGTCAGGGTGCCTTCATTGGGATCCTTTCCTAAATAATCTATTTGCATCGATATTGCCCACTTGGTTGGCCACTGCCTTTGAATCCAGTCTGGTCCACCAGGCAGAACAAAAGGACAAAAGAGATGGAGGTGGTTGCTCTTTCTCTTTACGTATCTGTTTAGAAAGTCTGATTAAAAAGACAACAAAATTAGGAATAAATGTTTGGCCAGAAGAGTCTATGGATGAACAACAGATCATCTTCCAATAGACAGCTTAGCAGATGCTAATGCTGGATTTAATTATAAATCGTTCTTTGGCTGAGGGTGATAATATGACAAGTATTCAATTAACAGACTCCAATGAAGTTACTTCTGATTCTGGGGGAAAAAGTTCTAAAAAAAAGTAAGACTGGTAAGAAGTAAGCTGAAAGGGAAAATCAAAAAGGTCAGATCTCTCCAGAACATTTGAGCACTACTCAAAACTACAATAACTAGATTGTATTTGGTAAGTCAAGAAAGGTACAACAAAAGATCACTATGCCCAGCTAACAGTGTCAACTATGGAACAGCCCTGGAAGGTAGGGGGAAAGTCCCCCCCCCGAAAATAGAAGCATTATAAAAGAAAGAAAACAAAAAGAAAAAGTTATAGAGAATGAGAACTTCCATAGTGAACAATGAATATGGAGAACATGGGTACAGTGAACCCGTGCCCAGTTATTCCATTTCTTTTGTTGGTTATTATAAGAATAGATTACTGAAAGAGATGGGCCTTTTATCTGATTAAGTTTAACTTTTGTTTTTTGTTTGTTCATTTTTACTCTTAACATATCAGCTTCTCTATTTGCAATTATAGCAATCCTGAGATTTTAGCCCCTACTACTGTATAGAATAATTGTATGAACAATAGACAACAAGTCTAGCAGTGCATCTCAGAATCACACTGTGGAAACAATGGTGTTTTGATCACCTAGGATTGCTCATACATATTTGAAATGTCAAGAATTAACAAAATATCTCTTTCGTCCCTGACTTTTCAATGTGAATAGTATCTTTTGTAGGAAAGTCATGCAGCTGATCTTAAAATTTGATTAAAAACTATTGTGCAAGTTCTTTCAGGGATATTGATTTTATTATTGTTGATATGAAAGATGTATATATGTGTAAGAAATACTAAGGATATTTATTGTGCAACTTTGTTATATGACATAAGATGCATATCACAGCATTGTTAGCACTCCCATCCTTAGAAAGACTTTTGCTGGAATTAGGAGGACTCAAAAGAGGATTTTTCCCCACTGTAATCCTCAAGTAGAGCAAGGTGGTTTTGTTACTATTGTGGAAGTTATTAGCTCCATTCATGTGAGTCTTGACTTACTTATCCTTAATTATAAGATCTGCTTAATTCTATTTCTAAAACTTTGACTACTCACACAAAGACAAGTTGGATGAACAATTATTTTTCCTTTCAGACTGCAAGCATCAAACTGTTTACAGAACTCACCAGCCAACCAAGCCCCAATCAGACTGGAGTTCTACTAGTTGCACAAACTATCAAACAACAAAGGAGGTGAGGTAGAAAGCAAGATATTTTGTAACTTCTCTTCCTATTAATGTAGAGGAAAGAACTGCTAAACTTTTCATGGAGTGCTAGAAGCTTTGTGAATAGTGGTGGTAAACTAGTAAGCAACAGAGAAGAAAACATGGATTAGCTTTACAACATTTTATATATGCCTCACAAATAGAATAATGGAATGTGGGAGAACTCATTAGTCCCATAGTTCTTTCTATAATCACAGAAAGGGCTGGGTTTTGCTGAAAATTATTAGGGAGAAAAGGCTCTGGAAAAATGAGGCCACTTTGGACATTCATGGACATTGGCCTAGGCTCCTGATCAAAAACTAAACAGATAATTTGTAGTAAAAACAAGATTCTTGTTTTGTCGTGAAGAGAAGTTAACAACGCAAGTGATTCTTTTCTCCAGTGATTCATTTTTTTTGTACAAAAAGGAGGAGGAGAAATAGTAAGTGGAAAGACAAAAAGATTAAACAGTCCCTCCATATTTCATTTTTTCTTTTTTTATATCCCACCTTTATTATTTTTCTGAACAACTCAAGGTGGCTAATGGCAAAAATATTTAATACATCTTCCTCCTCCTTTTTTCCCCACAACAACAACTCTTTGAGGTGAGTTGGGGTGAGAGAGGATGATTGGCCCAAGATCATCCAGCTAGCTTTCATAGCTAAGGCAGGATTACTCATGTTGTCTAGTTTCTAGCCTGGTGACTTAACCACATGATTCAACTGGCTCTCAGGTTTATACCATGAGTCTTTACTTTTTCCAAAGCTACTATTCCTTAATCACATGATAGGAAGAGAAGAAGAAAGTGAGGTGTTATTGTTCTTCATAGTTCTTTCTTTAACAAGTCAATCCTCCAAGCCTCAGTTTCTCTTTGCAAGAATGTTCATTGTCATAAGAGTATTAATGAGCCACTTTACAGAGTACCATTGGGATTTCTGAGGAAGTATTCTGTGATGTACTTGAAATACTTCTACATGTATGCTGTATTGAACCCTTAGGAAGAAGGAAACAGAATGAAAAAGGAGAATTCTTCCATACTCTATTATATCATTTGTGAACTTACATGGAGGTTAGCAGAGCTGTTGGAATAAGTTTACTTTTCATCTGAAGTAGTGGAAGGAAGGAAGGAAGGAAATCCTGAGAGAGATAATTCATTTTTTATTTTGTAATATTCTGTCAGTCCAGAGTAATATAAAAATATCTGTTCACTCAGAAAAATCTAAGAATTTTAAAGGAAATGGCACACAAGATGACCCCAAATTTTGCCTCACTCTGAACACATAACAGATCAGATCAAATGAGCCAAAGGCAAAGAGCAGAAATGAAATAAAGTGTTTTTCTTCAAATATTCTGCCAAGAAGACAATGTTTACTTCATAAAAATCATAATATAAAATATGAGAGGGATGAGTTAATGGCAGAGGAGGGAGGAATAGGGAAGGTGAACTACTATTTGTTGAGCAATCAATGAATAATGCTGTTCCTCCAGAAATACATTATTTAAACAGTAATATTTTTGGTTATTCCAAAAACTGTCTAGTGGGTCAAATAAAAAGTACTAAATTATTTAGCCTTCCAATGGTACATTATTCATTGAATATTGCTCAGTGAATTATTTTCTCTAATATTCAGGGACAACACAAGAAGGGTAGATTGCTGTAATAGAAGACCAGAAAACAGCAGCAGTCTGGGGCACTGTAAGTTAGTTGTCTTTATTAACTGAGACTGAAAGGATGAAACAAAAAGTTTTTGGGTTCCTCTTCCCATAAAAAACAGTGTCTGACAAAATTTCATTAATAATACTACAGATGGACCAACATAAGTAATCTAAGGAAGTTGTGGAGTTACAACAGCTAATTCAGCAAATATAGAATGCATTTCATCACCTCTGGATGAATTCTGGGTAAAATGGCAAACTCCTACCACTGAAATCCAGAAAATGGGAAAATTTTACCCATATCCTTTCAATAGAATTGCTTTAAAATTAGCTCTGGAACTGTCTATATATTTTGGGAAGCTGAAGAAAGAAGAGAAGAAATACTGTGTTGTGCCAACACAAATATACCAGCATGATATTGGATTTCACACTGTGTGGATTATTCATGCTAGGCATTCATAGCACCAAGTCTTCAAGGAAGCCCTCAATCTATATCCATATGTTTCAGAGCAGGAGTGAAGGTCTGAAGTTGGACTTTGGATGCTGTACCAGAAGCAGCACTCCAATGAATGAGGCCAAGAAAATGAGTGGGGTATGTTGGCATCTGGGTTGCCAGTCAGAGCCCAATAGATTTTTGAGAATTTTGAAGACAATAGGTTCAGACTAGGGTAAAATGCCAAAAATAATTTTGTTGAACAGATATTACTAGCATACTACAATCCATGATCCTTCAGCATGCAGTAGTACCAATCCAAGAATGGTAGTAGATAAACCCATAAAACTGGCAGATGTGCAGAACCCTCTTAAGCCTTGGGATCTGTGCTGAGATTCAAACTCTCTGGAGGGTGGTTGCCATCTTTTTATATTTTTATTCAGACACAGGAGATATGAGCAACAACACCTGAAGATAATAATATATATGTATATAATAATCCATCACTATTGAGAAAATCACCATCAATCAATTTGCAAAAGCCAGCTTTACTTGGAACACGTTACATCCTCTGACAATGCCTTTAACACCATTAAAGAACAACATCTGTCTAAGTATCTGGCTGACTGTACAACTAAATATAATAATAACTTGGACTGATAACAAGAAGTTGTTCAACTCCTTGTCACATGATTGGATAATCAAGTGTCTAGAAATAACAGGAATCAGAAGAAACATCAGAAGCTTTGTGCAAAGATCAATGATACGATGCAAGACACAGTTGCTGATCAATGGTGATAGACTAGGAGAGGTTAATATCAAGAGAGGAATCTTTCAGGAAGAATCACTACCACCACTACTGTTTGTCATTACATTGATTCCTCAGTCAATCATACTAAATAAGTCAGGCCATGACTATCAAACATCAAGAACATGCCCCAGGCTAGCCCATCTCCTTTACATGGATGATCTAAAGCTGTATAGAAAAACATCATCTGAAATAGAATTGCTACTCACAACTGTCTGTATATACAGCCAAGATATTGCAAAGGAGTTTGGATTGGATAAATGTGCTACGCTTACTATCAACAGGGGAAGAAACCTGAAGGAATCAAGATGTTCTATAGAAATAATATGAAGGGTCTAGATGAAGAAGATCACTACAAATATCTGGGCATTCTTCAGATTGACAACATCAAACACAGTGAAGTTATGAACAAGGTTAGAAGTGAATTCATCAAGAGAATTAAGATCTTAAAGTCCAAACTCGGTGGAGCAAATGCCATCAAGGCAATTAACACCTGAGCAATCTAGTTATTAGATACTCAGCTGGAATAATGGACTGGACTCAAGCAGAACTAAAAGCTCTGGAAAGGAAAACTAGAAAAATTACAATAAATCATGCCCTTCATCTATGTTTCAGCATTGACAAACTTTACTTGCTAAGGTTCATAGGTAGGCATGGACTGCTGCAAGTATACCAGTTGAAGAAGGAAAAAGAGCATTAGAAGAATATCTGAAGGACAGTGAAAAAGATGCAATAAATCTAGAACACCAAGAAGGTTCACTGAATAGTGGAGAGACCAAACTGGCCTATAAGAAAGACTAAATAAAGAACAGAAAAGAGACATAGCAAGGCAAAGTACTACATGGCCAATATATTAAAAAATAATAGGTGAAGCAGATAATAACAAGAATTGGCAATGGCTAAGAGTAGGAAGGTTGAAAAAAAGAGAGGGGCTAATTCTGGCTGCAGAAGACCAAACTTTAAAAAAAAGACACAAAAAGCAGGAACTGAGAAAACAGCAACAGACAGCTTCTTTGCAAAGAAGCGAAAGAAAAAAATGGACCATCTAGTTAGGTGCTAGAAGATCACACAGACTGTCTACAAACAACAGTAAATAGCAGTCATGGTGCATTGCAATATCTGCAAGAAATACCATTTTGCCTGCATGCAAGAACTGGTGGGACCACAAAATAATCAAAGTAATAGAAAATGAAGAAACTAAAGCGCTCTGGGACTTTAGAATTCAAATAGGCATCTGCCACATAATACCCCACACTTTACAACTGTTGATAAGAAAAAAAATGTCTGGATAGCAGAAGAGTAGAGAAAACTGGAGAAAAATAACACATGCAAAAACCTGAAAATAGAAATAAAAGAACATCTGGAGCACCACTCGAACAACATTAGACTGACTATTGGCATTGAAAAACATAATCTTTAATGGCGAAAGGCAGCTTTACTTGGAACAGTTTATTTCCTCTGACAATACTTTTAACATCATGAAACATCTGCCTGCGCCAGCTCCTTGGGAAGGACTTGACTGGTTGACAAAAATGCCAAATTCAGTGTAAGCATCTGGCTGATTGTTGACCAACCATAATTTTACATGCTGCCTGACTCTCTTGGCCTTAACAGGGACTTAATCATAATTGTAGATAATTTTCAGGAAAACAGGGTCTCTAGCAGATAATACATGGGAATGGTGTGATGACATATCTGGTCAACACTTTGGGAACCCAGATAAGTGACTTTGTTATTGAGAACATTGCTTTTAGGAGGCTATCGTTCCCCTTCCCCTTGGCAAGTGTTAGATTAGGGAGCTGATGTTATCTTCTTTATCTTAATGGTTATAAGTTAGAATACAGATAAGAGGCAAGCAAATCTGATTAGCAATACAGTAATGCAATCTGAAAAGCGTCACCAAGTAACTTCAAAGCATTTGTATGGTTGTTGTTCAGTCGCGCAGTCGTGTCCGACTCTTTGCGACCCCATGGACTACATTACGCCAGGCCTCCCTGTCTTG
>JANHZU010007996.1:23499-36818 GCA_032468055.1 Acrochordus granulatus | reverse complement strand
CACGATAGGCAAATACGAACTGCCCGTCTTTTCTTTTGCAGTAGCTCATTCTTTTTTTCCCCTGTTTTGGGGGTGACCCTCATTTTGAGGTTTGGCTGGGTTTTTATTTAAGTGAGCTGTGTCAAGGGCAAGAGATCTCGCTTTTTCCTTTTTTTTGAAGGGTTGCAGGAGTTTTACGGGCCTGAACAAAGAAGTTTTATCCTTTGTTTTCCTCCATCCTCAGAAGGCTTTTCTTCCCCCCCTCCCAATACCTTTATGATTTTAAGCAATGAGTCTTAAAATACTTATTCCCCAGGGCAAAGCTGGGCCTTCCATTTAGCACAGGCTGAAAAGAGCAATAGAATTATATTTGCTCAAAGCCATTCCTAATCCCACAACTTTTTTACCAGTTTCTGGAAAATAATCGTGAAATGAGATGGGCCTTCTTTGGAAAGGGAATTCCAGAGGCATTGAAAAGGTTCCATTTCAATGCCTTGTAAAATTCAGTATTTGAAATGGGGTAACTGTTCATTTAAAGCCTTGCCAGCTATATTATCAGTGAGGCACTCTAGTATCTCATTCTGCATTTCTCTTATTCCCAAGATATCTAAAAAAGATGTGAATGTGATACACACAATAGGGAAAACCGCTTGAAGCCGATCTGCAAGCTTCTAGGCAATCCCAAGGTGAGAGATCGTCTTATAAGAATCTGATTTTTGGCCTGTAGCTTCTTGTTTCTTTAGATAGTCATAGCTGATGGATGCAATTATAACATCTAAATCTGCTGTAAGAAGAGAATACTCTTGAAAACATGAGGGAAGATGTAACCGAATGGAATCCAAAGTGAGATTTGCAACCTGAATTAATGTTTTACAGTTCCATTCAATTGTAGGAGGATCAACATTTGTACCTTCCTGAAACTGTTATAACCCTTAAATTTTGCTCCTGTCATATAATTTTGCACTTGCATAAAATACTACTCTCTTCATTTTGGAAATTTCCTTCACACAACGTTTTGATGGTGTCCCTAGAAACGCAGTTTCCAATTGCGGATGATGGAGAATTTCTCATTATTTAGCTGACCATTTCATGTGTATACTGACCATTTTAGTATGAGAAAGTCCTAAGTATCAGGACTTTCTCATACTGTCTCATCCACCTGTTATCTTCTAAAGATATAACAAAAAGGTAGACCAAAACCTGAATGATTTGAGTGCATACACAAATAATTATGGATTTAAAAATAGCAGTAAGACTTCACAGTTTGAACAAAGTAATTCCCGCATTGTTTGCCACACTTGGGTCATAGATTCAAGAAAGAACATGTCAGTAAATACATTGTAGGTAATACATATTTTGAAGACCCTAAGGAAAGGATTTCAAAGCAGACATGCAAAGTTCTACAACTGAGTTTAGCTCTCCTTTTTTTCCTCACCTCCCATTAAAATAAAATAAAAAAAGCTATCAGCAAAAGCCTTTTGTGTGGCTATTTCCATCCTAAAGTGAAGCTTTATTTTGCTTGTGAAATATTTTGTTCCTGCTGTTGTCCATCTTGGATTTATCTGTTATTCAGTGTAACTTTCAATCAATTTATCCTTTGGAATAAGCTTGAAGTGTATATTCTGTATTTTACATTGGTCTTCAGCTCCTGTCTCTTTCTGACAGACGGCTTGTTAACATATCGTTTCTGAATTGCAATTTGCATTTCTGTGAATCAGGGATTAGGTACTGTGTGTAGATTAGGAATAATTTATATCTAATTAATAATGGACAGCCTTTTCCCTCTTTCCCGACAGTATTCTTCTGCGTAATATGAGAAGAGCTAACTGTTCCCGGATGATGACAAGAAAGAGGGAGAGAGAACTAATAATGTGGACACATTTAATTGGTGGCAATTAATGTTTTAACTGTTTCATTGCTGAATAATTTTCTAACCAAATAATACTCCAGAAAATAATATTATTCATATACTATTTGTATAGCAGAACAGACTCAATCATAGCATCTGTACCAGCTGCCTCTGACCTTGATGGACAGATAGACAAATTAGGGTCACTTGGAAAAATTGCATAAAATTACTGTATACTTTATGGCAAGCCAGAACTTTTAATGTCTTTTATCATATTATTTTCTACTGACCTGTAGGCTTATGAGTGCCCCATAATTCAATCAAATCCCAAAAGAAAAGAATATAACAAAATTATGAAATGGGTAACCAGAGTGATTTCAGGATGAAAGAAATACATATAACAGGCAACAACGCTGACAGTTGCTTCTTCCGCCGTCTCCAACAATAAACTGAATTCAAAAACACTATCAAGAGAAATTCCACAAGAAACCCACAAGCACCTTGAGAATAAGATACAAAAACAAAACCTTTCTCCAAGGAAACTGCAGGACAGATTATAGCATTAGAGTTATAACAACAAAAAAGATATAAGGCAGAGTGAAATTAAAGGACTGTAATGCCAAAATGACAAACATGACCATTTGTATTCATATTATGAAATTGCTAAGGGCTGTGTTACATCTTGATGCACATTTCTTCACTTGCTCCCTTTCTGCTGATGACCATACTCTTAACTCTTACAATATGGTAAAATAATTTTCTATAATGAACACGTTTCTCCAAGAAAACAAGAAAAAGTGCCAATGTGTGAGCTTAAATCTTTGATACAGTAAACAATATTGTGATTAGATTTAGTGGTGGATCCACATAACAGGCTAGATTTAATTCAAGTTAACAACAACAGTCATTGTGTATACCTAACACAATTATATTTCACATTAGGTTTGGACGTGATACTGTAATGAAAGGCTTCTAGAACAAATGACCCAATCGAACTGAGTCTAGTGTACAGGTAGTCCTCAACTTATGATCATAATTGGGACTAGAATTTCTGTTGCTATGCAAAGTGATTGTTAAGTGAGTCACACCCAATTTTATGATCTGTTTGGCTATGATTGTTAGGCAAATCATTGCAGTTATTAAATGAATCACATGGTCGTTAAGCAAATCCGGCTTCTGCTGTTAACTTTGCTTGTTGGAAGCTAGCTGGGAAAGCTGCAAATAGCAATCACATGACCTTGGGATGCTGCAACTGTTGTAAATACAACAGTTGCTGGTTGCCAAATGCCTGATCTCTGTGGCAATCTCTGTGGCTTCTTTGTGGATGATGGATGAAGGTAGACAAAAAAATCATACGTTGTCTGTACTGAACAATATTAGCTGCTGATTGCTTAATGAAAGATATTGGGATTGGTAGTTGCTTTATAGTACACTACCCAAAGTCACATTCGTGTGATTGGTCAGCTATGTACATTTCTTCAATAAATTTGATAAATAAACTTTGACTCATAACCTGAGTCAAAAATCACCTCTCCCATCATAAACTTAGCTAGGGCCATTTGAAGATAGCCTCTCAACAAAACCCTTGTCAATCTGGCATATTGGAAACAGGTTCTGTAGTGCATCCATGCAGTAGAATGTGCTTCTTCATGCTCCATGCCTGGTCCTTATTCCATCAGTTTTTAGAACATCTGTAAAGACTCATCTTTCTGACCAAGCTTTTAATTATGAATTGTTTTAATAGTTGTTTTATATTTGTAGCTTTTTGTATTAATGCATTTTTAAAATGTTATTAGCTGCTTTGTCTGAACAGAAAGACCAAATGTAAATTGAATATATAAAATAAATAAAAAAATATCTGTCCCAAAGCAAACAGAGGAAGGCTATGATCCTTAAGACTCACTCATGGTATGATCAGCATGACAGTAAATTCATTCTATGCTGTCCTCCATTTGACTTCCTCAACCAGCTTGCTGAGTTGCCTCCAAAACATTCTGTGAATCAGGCATTGCAACCATTTTCACTGCGCTGTCCAAAATAGATAAACATGGACAGATACCACAGCCATGATACTGTGTATGAATATTGTGTGTTGTGATTTGTTCTGCCTTTCTTTTCACCATTGTTTATTTTGATGGAAAATAAATTGTTTTCAGACTTTTTAGAAAAGAAGTCTGATTCTCATGAGCAAAATGCAGGAAGACAGGGTGGGAGAACTTCCTTTTTTGACCAAAAAATATAGGAAGCCAGGGAAGCTGTAAAGTAATGAGTATAAGAAAGCAGCAGCAACCTCTGCCACCTCGCAGGTATAAATATAGCTTAAAAAGTAAATGTTCCCCAGGCAGTCATGGCCAAATCGCGGTGGTATGCTCATCTCTGTTTCATAGCCGGAGAGCCAACGTTGTCCAAAGATGCTTCCATGGTCATGTGGCCGGCACAATTATACACCAAGGTGAGCAATGCTGTTAGTTTCCCACCAATTTAGGTGGTACCTATTTATCTATTTGCATTCTGCATGCTTTTGAACTGCTAGGTTGGCAGGATCTTGTAAGGGAAATCACCTCATTATGCTTGGGTCTTAAATTTGAGCTGTCAACCTTCCGGCTGACAAGCCCAGTGTCATAACTGCTTGGCCACCACATCCCACACACACACACAAAAAGCTAAAGAGCAACACAAAGTAAATAGTAAAACAGCCTGAGAACAGAGTAAAAAAACAGAAGGATGATCTTTGCAGGGGAGGGGGGAGGATGCTGGAAAAATTGCTTTTGCATGCGTCCAGCCAAAGGATATTTTTGCTTCACATTCTTCCAGCCAATGTCTGTGTCTTCTATCCCTCAAAGTGTGAATGCTGAAATCCTTTTCTATTCTTTTACACCTTCAGTTAAGAAAGAGACGGTTCTAAAGACTAAATAAAGCATCTGGTGTATACACAAGAATAATTAACTGCATAATGGTTATAATGCAAGCTGCATTTCATCCAGCTTATACAGCATTTTGGGAACCTTCAGTGAAAAGACTCTGTATAGCAAGTACAAATGTGATTATTATCAGCCTTATCCTTCAAACCTTAATTAGATGATTGAAGGACAAGCCTTGTAAAAAGCAGAGGTAATGCCGTTTAAGAGGAACTATTCTTAGCTGACTCTATTGAATACTTCCACTTTTAAAACAAGTTAAATAAATTAACTGAACTATTTATATGAGCAATCAGTCCCTTTTGATTTTTTTTAGCAATACAATATTCTTCCAAGGGAAATGTTTGTGTTGTAGAAGTGGAAGCTGCCATTCAGTAATGTAATCTTTGGGAAGCTTAATGGTACTATTCATGAAAACATGAAGACAAGTTTTCTGGCCACATTTTTGATAAGCCTGCTGGTGAAATTGATGAGAATGATAAAGCAGACTTGTGGGACATTGCTTATTTTTTTTACCTCTTTCTCAGTTTCTGAGCATTGATGTGGATATTGTGATGACAATGTAAACACATCCTGTTAAATCTTACATATTTTTTTAAAGGAGAAAATGTCTCATTGTATACATGAAAATGAATGAATGAATTAATGAATGAGAGCTGTTTTGGTCTAGTGGCTAAGGCACGAGGTCAGAAACCAGGAGACTGAGAGTTCTGGTCCTGCTTTAAGCATGAAAGTTGACTTGGTGACTTTGGGTCTGTCACTCTTTCTCAGTCCAATCACCTCACAAGGTTGTTGCAGGGAAAATAAAAGGAGGAAAGTGTGTTAAATATGTTCGCTACCTTAAATTATGTATAAACATGATAAAAGCAGGATTTAAAAAGCTAAATAAAACAAGTCATTTATGTGATTTGGGGTAATTCTAGGGGACAAACATAATAATAAAATATTGCCTATCCATGACAAGGAGAAGGAGGAGAAGAGGGGTTTCACTGACACTGGGACAGTCACCCCCTTAATTATTTATTCAAATTTAAACTATATATTTATTAAAAAGCATGTAAACTTCCCTTTCACATGCACTTAATGCCCTACTTTCTGAATAATCCTGAAAAGAACAATGCCTTTCACCGTTGTGGATGATTAGTTCATATATATTTTAGTCATTATTTTTCAAGAACTTGACCCATCAGAGAGACAGAAATTACATTGAGGCAAGATGGTGTTTTTGCTGCTCCATTGTTTGAAAGCCGAGTTTCTGTGAAGGCAGAGCAGATAAGTAAATTCAAACTCTCTTTGGTTTCCAGCGGCTGCTCCCTCGGGCCTCATAGTCCTTTTCTGTGAAGACTTATACAGCTAATCTCCATTTCCATCTCCCCATGGAATATAAACCTTTTACTTGTAAAATCAAAGGTTTTCAAGTCCAGGAAATATACTTAGCTGTTAAATAGATTTTCTCTCATTTAAAATAACATCAGCCAGGAAAGCGTGTGTACCGAAAGCACATCTGTCAGACAGTGAGCAACAGAGTCTTTTGAATAGCATTGTGTTCATGGAAGAGTCCCAGAAACATCCATTAAACTCCCCAGGACAAATGTCTTTTTAAAAGGCTAGGCGACAATAGCCTCCTGATGAGATTAACACCCTTTTCCAACTCTTTCAAGGCTTGCTATTAGGGAAGGGATTTTTTTTTTCTTTTCTCCTTTTCTGATCAAAGAATGTGACTTCAAAATCAGGCCATAACTTAAATTTGTCAGTTGTATTTTGTCACACTGTTGATGGTTGTTCAGCTGGCTGTGGAATTCTGGGAGCTGAAATCCACACATCTTAAAGCTGCCAAGGGTCTATTTGGTCTGCTCTCAGTACAGAATGACCTATATATGACAATCAGGCCACCACTGGTTTCCCCAGTCAGATAACCAGCAGGTGGAAAGACCTTGTACTTTGCTCCATCTCTTATCTGAAACCATGGTGCGGTGTTTCTTTGTGAATCACGTCAGTTGGCTAAGGGTAATCAGGCATTTGTGTTGTCTTCCAAGTCATGAATTGGCAGAAAAGTTGGGCTGTTTTGAGCTGCCCTCATTATCAAGTGGTATTCTGCTTAATAATGAGACTGGCAAGTTCTGCTGTCCTTAGGTTGTATTTATTATTTAGATTTGGTAAGGTGACCTAGTTCCAAAAAGGCTCTGGTGATGGCTTGCAATACTGATGGTTTGCAATATCTCCAATGTGTACATTAAAAACACAACTAAACATTCCACAACTGCCCAGACTAAAACAACTCACAACAGGGGCTTCACAAACACCCTAACCCCAGGCCTGGAAAGTCCAGAAAAGTAATTCCCCTAGCTTTGTTTCTCTTCCCACCACTCTTCCTTCTCTCAGTGGGAAGGAGAATGATTTTATTTATGAACTGATAGGGCTGGACATGAAATTGTATGCTGGTTCAGCTCAACAGTTTGGGGGCTGTGATGTTGTTCTTTCTTTCTCTATGGTATTTTTGCCTAAAAGAGGTATGCAGGACAGGTGGAATATGTCATATTTTTATTGAAGCACAGATAGTATTTGAATTCCAACCATAACTGGGACCAGAATTTCTGTTGCTCAATAAAGTGGTTGTTAAGCGAGTCACACCTGATCTTTTTGCCATGGTTAAATGAATCACTGTAGTTAAGTAAATCATGTGATTCACCCCATTGGCTTTGCTTGTCAGAAGCCAGCTAGGAAGTTTGCATATGGTGACTATATAACCTTGGGTTGCTGCAACCATTTAAATCCATCTCAGTTGCAAAGTGTCCGAAACTTGATCATATGACTGTGGGGATGCTGTGATGGTCATAAGTATGAGGACCAGTTGTAAGTCACTTATTTCAAATGGTTGCTAAACAAAGACTGTAAGTCAAGGACCACTTGTAAAACTCTTGAATGTGTACGACTGATACTTAGAAGGATTAATATATTGGTCTTCTATTCTTGCTACTTTTATCACATTCTACTAAAAATGTTCAAGGAGCTTTGGGAGTTTGGAATTTTTCTCATTTATAATTTATAGTTAGTTTTTAAATCAAATATTGAATTTCAAAACTGTTGGGTAGAGTTCAATTGCATTTGAATCATGGCTTCTTTAAATTTCAGATACAAATCAAATTAGAGATGACTCACATAGGCCTAAGATACACATATTGTGCTTAGCAGTGTAGCTGCTTAGTGAATTTATTGGTGAAGACAGCAAGAGATTGCAGACATTATCACAATACAAACTAAATTAATTGAAGAGATAGAAACTATCTCTGTGATTCTGAAAGACAACACACTTTATCATCTGTTTAAAAATCAATATAATACAGGATCAAGTAGATATAAGCCATCACAGACCCGCTGTTAGACCCTCTACAGTTTGCCTATCAAGCAAACAGGTCAGCAGACAATGCTGTCAATATGACACTGCTTTATATCCTGCAACATCTTGACTCCCCAAAGACCTATACACGGATCCTTTTTGTGGATATCAGCTCAGTGTTTAACACCATCATCTCAGATATTCTTCACTACAAACTGATCCATCTCACTATTCTTGCTCATACCTGTAAGTGGATAATCAGTTTTTTTGACAGACAGGAAGCAACAGGCGAGTATAGGAAAAATTACATCTAGTACTTGGACAATCGGCAGTGGAGCTCCTCAGGGCTGTGTGCTCTCTCTGCAAGTCTTTCCCTCTACATCGTCTGCATATCTGGAGACCCTCTGTCAAAATTCTGGAGTGTGCAAATGACACCGCAGTCATTGGACTCATTAGAGATGGGGATGAGTCTCTGTACAGTTGGGAAGTTGAACAGGCTGGCCCTGTGATGCTGTTCAAACAACTTAGAACTGAGTACACTAAAAACTGTGGAGGTGACAATGGACTTTAGGAAGTGTCCCCATTTCACTACCTCTAACCATATTCAACGACACAGTATCAGCAGTACAGTCCTTCAAGTTCCTGGGCTCAACAATCTCTCAAGACTTGAAATGGATGGATAACATTAGCACCATCATTAAGAAGGCACATCAGAGGATTATTTCCTGTGTCAGCTCAAGAATTTAACCTGCCTCAAGAGCTGCTGCTATGGTTCTAGAGAGGAATCACTGAGACTGTCCTTTGTACATCTGTAACTGGTTCAATGAAGCAACTATGCAGGACAGATTTAGACTCAATAGAACAGTCAAGACTGCAAAAAGAATAATTGCACTTAGCATGCCCTCCATGGAGGACTTGTATATTGAGAAGGTCAAAAAAATGCTGAGAAGATATCTGCAGACCCCTCTCATCCTGGTCATAACTTATTTGAACCTCTTCCCTCTGAATGCTATAGATTATTGCATATCAGAACAACCAGACACAGGGACAGTTTTTCCCCCATGCCATCATTCAGCTGAATACTCGACTCACTCAATATGAAATTAACCCAGAAGTTCTGTCTAATGTGTTTACATACTTATCAACATATAGAGTTTTTAACTCTACACTTTATAATATTTCTTTTCTACTGGTTGCATACTTTGGATGTAAACTTCAACTTCATTATTTCCACATTATTATTCTATTTACTGTTGTTTTGCAAGTATACTGATTGATGCTGTATTGGAGTCAAATTATATGCATATATAACCATGCTTGGCCAATAAAGTATCTGAATCTGAAGTAGATTATGTAAGAAACCCATTTTATCAAATTCCATATACATGGAAACATGAATTAAATTGCTTGAACTCTCTACTCATAACTATATCATTCTTTTAAAATAACACATTGTAAAAAGTATAATTATTAATAGAGCTGTAATAACAAGCAATTACAGTTCAAGTAGAAGACTGTAATATGATAGAAATCATTTCCCCAAAGACAGAAACTGGGTAAGTAATAAAAACTGTGATTACCCCTACAAAATTACCTTGGAATACTTTGTGTATATTCTTATCATAACTATTATACGAAACTTTATAATTAAAAACTATAATTTTTCATACTTCATTCTTAATGCTTTTGTTCACTTGCTGGAAAATAGCACAACAGATAATGTTTTTTAATACAGTATGTGGGCAAGTTACATTTTTCATAGTATTCAGCTTAAACACGTCTTTTTCTAATGTAATTGGAAAACCACTTTGCATATACAAGATACCAGATTGGTAAATTTTTATAAACTATGTGTAATATAAAACCTGAGTCTCAACAAGAATTTTTAAAATATTCCATTAATGCTCCTCTTTTACTGACATATGAAAACTAAACGTATTTTCTAAAAATCCAGCTATCTTTTGCAAAAGAGAGAAGAGGAAGGTGAAATGGAAAAATTAGGAACATTTTCACTATGATTAATTTAAAAGAAATGAAATATGACTTTATTCACATCCTTCTTTATAAAATGCTTGACAGCATGTCTTATGTAAAACTAATTAATTTTTTTAATAAATTCCAGTGATACCATATTGACAGTAATAAGCAATGCTGATATAAATATAAAAAGAGAATTATGATACTCCAAAAGGCCCATCTTGTGATAGACATAGATGCATGTATTTAATTTAATTTTTCCCATTGTCAATTTTTTAAAATTTCCAGTTCTTTTCATACCATTGATAAAGATATAGAAATATATCTGTTTCTGTAAAGAAATAGAAAGCTGTTAGCAAGAAACAAAACAAATGCATCCATACTCATCTGAACCAGAGAAATTAAATACACCATTGCAAGCAGGAAAATTTGATGTAATATCAGTTAAAATGACAACTCAGATAGGAAAAAAAATGAGGTGGCAAATACGGTTGAATTCACCAGAAGTCCAATGCTAATTGCCTTGAGCAACGCCTTAGATTTCTCTTCATATTCCCTTCTCTTCCATGTATAAAAAAAATATATGAGAATTTGGGTATGTTCCTACCAAAACCCAAAGTCATCTCAATGAATCACTTCTCAGCCATTGTTAATTGTGAATGCCATTATCAGCAATGCAAGGAAACAAAAAGTGTGGCTTTGTGGATCCTTTTTATCTGAATACTCGCCTTGTACAATATGAATGTATGTCTCAGTGGAAAATAAGGTAAGCTCCATTGAAAGTCTGTATATCTCCGTACAGGTTGAACTTCTTTCGAGACCTTGAAGCAATTAGAGATCTGTTTTTTATCTAAGAGGGAGGTAGGAGTATGCAACATATTAAGATACCATCCTTTTTATTATCCATATTATTATTCATATCAGTACGGTAGTATATCAATCTGTCATTTTTTGTGGAAAAAAATGTAAAAGAGTTCACATCTTCCTCTTATATATTTAACTGTTAAATTAGCCATGATCTTATTTTATTTTAATGTAAACCACCCTGCTTTTGTTCTGTCTCATGTAATTTCCCTGGCTGTTGGTTTTTCAGATGCAAATTTTTTTCTGATGTAATGTTTCCATTTGACCATAACTACCACTGTTTGTCTGCAATATTCAGAAGTGAACCATTTTTTCAGCCTTAAAAAACAAACAAACAAACAAGACTTTTGATTGAAGAAAGACAAATGATCAGATTTGCTTACAGCAAAATTCATGGTGAAATAGCTTTAGATGATGATGCTGCCATTCAGAAACTGGAAGGCTCTTATGTTTGCATTTAGTAATGTTAAAGTTGATCTGAAGGCAGCTGGGAATATAGTCAAGATAGAAAACAAAGCAAACAAAGAAAAAGGAAATGTTGAAACAACAATATGCATTTAAGATGTCTCCACACAAGCCCCCTCCTCAGGAAAGAATAGAAAGGAGTTACTATGTCAACATAGATTTATAGTTCTTCAACTCTTGTTAATTCAAGAGTGCAATTTGGCCTCCTAATTATGCTACAGTCAAACTTCCACTTCTTTTCCTTCTGCAGTATAGATCCACTGCAGTATACAAGTTCAAAAAAAATCTGTAATATATTAACCTTTCTAGTGAATTAATTCATTGGATCAGCTCAGGAACTCTTGAACCAACTCAAAAACTCTTTTGAAACTTAAAAATAAAAAAAATGATTGTAGGGACATCTTTAGCAGAAATATTATTTGACAAAAATTTCTCCAGACATGCAAATTGGATCTACCAAACATAAAGGTGGCTTTTAGTTGCACCAAGAATTCTCGAGCAACTTTCTGGGAAAAATTAAGAAAAGGTCTCTTTTACAAAATATCAATCTTTTAAAGTCAAACTTGTTTGAGTTCTTTGTTTGATACATAGATTCCATGAAACTATTTTGTAAATCTTCAATTGCTAATCTGATGGTCAAAGAGATTAAAAAATATACTTCTGTACAATTGGCAGCTTTGTGTGTGGGGGAGTGATTTGACATGGCTGGCATCCTATGTGGGATATTATTATAAAAAAGAGTAGTTAATGCTGGCTTTAAACGCACACTACTACACTCACACAAACATACAACTCTATACTTTACAAATACTATATAATACTAAAATGCTAAATACCAGCATTTGATAACATTACCATATCTCGTCATGCAATACTATTAAGAATTTTTTATGGGAATCAATGGTCAATAAAAACAGCTTCTGTATATTAGAAGGAAAGAAGAATCAAATACATATAATGTCTCCTCTCTGCTGTCTTGTAAAATATCATTTCCTTTTCCAATATTTCAGTGTCAGAAAAAGCCAATGTAGATGAATGAATGAATAAATGAGGGAGAGAGGCAGAGATAGAGAATGCCTGTTCTGGGAAATATTATATTTTATAGGTGCCTGGATTAAAATGCATGACGCATCTAAACTTCAGATTTTCTTTATTTAAACACTGGTTGTTGAGGATAAAAAGAGAGACAGAAAAAGAAAGGAAGAAAAAAATACAAATTAAATCAAGGATAAGCATTGCCATGTTCAAAGCTGATGATATATCTACTTAAGACAAATTAAATCAATGACTGTTATTTTTCTGAAATGTTTGCTGATTTTGTCTTTCCCTTCCAGATTGTAGCTACCTGATGTTGGGCTTTGGTTGAACACCCAAATTTTGTTCTCTTAAAAAAGAAATTTTCTGAGGGTAGCTCAGCTAGCTAAACTTTTGAAAGAGAACGCTGGCAGCTAGACTTAAATTTGAAAAGAATACACTTTTGAAATGTCAAGACAAATTATCCAGTGTGTAAAATTTTGGCAGTCCTAACAGGTTTTGAAAACATCCAACTGATCTATTTATTCAAGAGCAGGAACATTTTGATCCTGAATATTCTGTGATTCTATAGCATTCCTGTTGCACTAGGAATTGCCAGCAACATTTCACTAGAAGCAAAAATGAATGTTTCCCTCAGGTAAAACATCTGAATTCGGATGCTAACCAAAGCCAATGTAATTATAGCTAGGCTTCTAAACTCTCTAGAGGATTTGCAGTGCCTTAAGGGGTTATAATTTGTACCACAAATGAAATTGGTGGAATGTATGATATTATTCAGGATGCAAACAAAAGATTTCCATAAGGCTATTTTTTTTTCTTTATGGGTACCAAACCTAAAAAAAGATAGGAATGTAGGTCTTTGACAAAAGAAGAGTGCAGTGGCCTAGTGGTTAAG
>JANHZU010007995.1:0-21522 GCA_032468055.1 Acrochordus granulatus | reverse complement strand
TGAGAAAAATCCAGTCCAGATGCCTGTTTTTTAAACTTTGTTGCAATGCAATTACCCTGGACAAGTGAGAGTCTTCACAGACATGGCATCTGGTTGCAAAGTCATATACAATTTATAACTAAAAAACAGCACTTCATATTGTACTCAGAAACATATTAATAGAAAATTAATAATTAACTGTAACATCAGTGTTGTGTTTGAGAAGTGGCTCTCACCAGCCAACATATGAGTTAATGAATCTTTTATTAATTGCAATTTCCAAATAGTCTTCAAAGGCAACCCCATAAAGAGTGTTTTGCTAGTAAACCTAGTGCAGAAACCATTTTTTTTACAATAAATCCAGCATGATCCATATCAAGGCATGGAGATGTCCTTAGAAGATCTGTGAAACAGGGACCTATAACTAGATTTCTATCTTATTTTTGCTATTATTTCCTATAGTATCTCATTAATTGTACTTCTATTGCTCTGAATGCAACCAGAAAGGGATATTTATTTATCATTTTATTTATTTATTAAACTTGTACACCGCTGATCTCATGGAAAGTGACTCTTGGCAACTTGCAATCCATAAAAATTAAAAACAATATTAATAATAGAATTAAACATTCATCTACAATTTTAAAATTAATATTCCAGCCTGATTTGTACAAAATAATCCAAAGACATCTCCATGCCAAACCTGAGTCTACCCAGAACAAGATAGTTGATTTCACTATAAAATTGGGAGGTTCCACATCTTGTCTCCAGTGATTTAATATCGGTATCAATCCACAGTTATTTTTCAACAGTATGTTGCTGGTAGTATTTATCCATACCCTTTTCCTGTGAACCTGGATGTCAATACAGCTTTCAAATACATAGGCTGTAAACTTGAATCCTGACTATGCAAAAGTTTTAGGCTACCATCCATTTTGTTTTAGCAAAGTTTTAATGACCATTCATAATTATTTTTCAGTCTCTGTATTAAGATTCAAACAGAAAATATATGAAATATGTACAGAAAATTTAAACAAACACATTTTTCAGAACAAAATGGCTTCTCCAGGCAAAACTCAGAATTAGTCAGTACTAAACATTTTAGCTTATGGAAGCTCTTTTTTCTGTTTTGCTTTTTCTTGTTTTCGAGTATTACATACAAATTTCCTGTATTTTCTGGTTGTACTCTAATAAAGAGACTGAGACATAATTGTATATGGTCATTATACCACTGCTAAAACAACAAATCTATTGGTAGCCTTTTTGCATACGAGCCAAGGTGGGGTTGTAAAAGAGACCTTTAGCTAGAACAGAGGTGATTAAACTGAAACCTTGAGACCTCTCTCAAATTTTTATTGCCTATCTCCTGCTTTCTGAGCTTGTTGCATGAGAACCGGGGGCATTGGGTTTCAGTTTCCTTTCCCCTCCCCTTTGGGAAATGTGTTCATATATCCATACCATTTTTCTTTTTATATGAGACTGAAGAAGACTCCTGAATGGGAGTTGAAACATTTCTCAGTAACATCTAAAAATAAAAGTCCAGTTGCCTTTTTAAATTTGGTGTGCAAGATTTTTTCTTTGCAATTTTGTGACCGAAACACACCCCAACTCTTGACAATAGTCCACTAAAACTCAAGAACTTATCACAGTGATTGTTCATTTGAAGGAATGGGAGAACGTCAAACATTTGTCCTGATGATGATGATGTTAAACTGATTCTTTCCCCTCTTTTTATGCTACAGCGGGAGAAATTTATAAAAAATCTTGACGGCTCTATGATAATTCCAACTGTTCATGATGTAAGAGCGACCATAAGAGGAATTATTCGGAATGGAAACTGGAAGAATAGATTTGCCTGTTACTTTACTACACTCATGTGCAGATATTTCTGCGGCAGTAGCAGAAGATAGATTTCTCATCTCCTGCACTGATGGTCTTTATTAGCTGTTGCTTTGCAGCTGAAGGATTTCTAAACTGTCTCCATTAAAAAAATCTTGTGTAGGAGGTAATTGCCAGGTGATATGACTGTTCCCTAGTCTTTGACTATAGAGGCACTTCGAGTACATGTGGAAGCTATTACTTGAAACTATAACAGTGAACATATATATTTCTGAAATTATCCCAAGTAGCAGGTGATAATGTGTTTCAACACAAATGTCATCAAAGTGCTTCAGCAGCTATGCTGCAGCATCTCCCTTCCCGGCTGCCCTCATTTTAAATATGCTCCAAAGAGGTAAATCCAAGCTTTTATTTATATAGGGTTTCATTTTAATTATACATGCTTCTTGTCACTGGAATCTCAATTAGCAAAATCAGTCAGCATGGCTGTTTTTATGTCTGTGTCTAATTTTTTTTTGTGGGAAAGTCTGTCTCTGTTTCAATATAGGTGTAGATTTTGACTTTCTTTGGCTACTTTTTCTATCCATATTTTTCTTTGCCATTAAAAACTTTTAGAAGCATTTTTCTTCTAGTTAGGCAGAACACTGATTCTAACCATTCTGAATGGAAGGTGTTTTACAGGTAAAAGAAAATATTTGTGGTTTTTGAATGGTGATCAATCATCTGTTAATTTCTACTAGCTAATAGTATTTTGTCACTTGCCGTGTGCTTTTTCCCCAAGAAGTTAAGTTTATGTTAGATTTGTTGATAGATTTATGTCCCATCTTTCTTCCAGAGTTCAAAGTGGCATCTATTAAAACATTTAATACGATATTTCTATATATTCTTTAAAATATACTATCTTGCTGTTAAATTAACTGATTTTTTTTTAAAATATTAGAATAACACTGAATTAAATTTAGACAAGACATTACAAAATTCAGAATATAAAACATCTCTTTTGAAATGACAGACTACTACTTTGAAATACAGGTCCATTAGCTTTAACTTTCACCAAAAAAAAGTTTCTTTCTCTCTAGATGTTTTTCACCTACAATTCTGAACAATTTTAAGTTCAGAATATTATCCAGGTTGAGGAAGGTTGTGATAAGTCAAACACATGATAGAGAAGAATAGAACTAAATTATCTTGGCAAATCAACAACAGCTCTCGGTTGCAGGGTTATTATAGAGAAGAAATTAATTTGATATTCCATTTGCGTAAAAACCTAGCTCATCATGAAGATTTTCCTACACTTTGGTTCTCCTGATACCACCTTCTTAGTGCTAGTCTAGTTTCCCTCTTGAAAATATGGATGTTCGCTCAAAGAAGGAGAGAGGAAGAGAGAAAAATTCCCAGTCCCTTTGGATTTGTGCCTCAAAGGTTGTTTAACACAAGTGTGATCTTGACCATACAAACATGGTTTCCACTCCTGTCCCCTGCAGTTGATAAAAAGACACAAACATACTAGTCCATTGGATAAATTTACAGAATTTAGTCTTTTGATGGTTTGCAGATTTCAGAGTTACCCTCCCCTCCTCCTTTTTAAAAGTGAATTGATATAAAGTAATCTGGATGATAATTTTGTTTTGATGATCTTAATTAATAACAGAGAAAGGGGGTTTAAAAACTTTTTTTCTGTTTTTTACATTGCATAATATATTGCTTTATCCTTTGGTAAACATCTGCACATAATAAAAGGATGTTACACTAAAATTGCATTTCCTTTGCCTTCACTGGGGACTTAAAAAATAGATGATATCCCTGGTTCAGGAAAAATGAAGTTTCCTTGTATCACAAGGATTTTTTTTCCTTCTGCCTTCCTTGCTTGTGGTGATATTCAAAAACTTATCTACCCATGTTAGGTTTTGAAACACCGAAGGAAATCCTTCAACAACCTATATTGGTATCATTTCAATCTTTGCAGTGTAGATATTACATTACTTTTACTTACAATTTCTTTCCTCATTTGCATCAATGAGGAATGGTTGGTTTTATTTTAATTTTTGTGTATGTTTTAATAATTAAATATATTTTGTTCTGTATAATTGCTTGATTATCCAGAAGCGCTTGATGAAGTCTTTTGTTCTATATAGACATGTACATCAAAGGAAGCCAAGAATTGCTCTGTCAATGTTACGCTAAGGTTTTATCACCAATAAAAAGAATTGTGTTGAATCTTCATATTTTTTAAAAAAATGTTGATATTGTTAAAATCACGCACAAAATAAAGTTACATGACTTACCATGATAGTCAACAGTGATGAAATTACACACTAAATTGGATTGGGCATCCTTACTTCCTGTCTTAAATACAAATAACCTGCTCTTTTCTCTCTCCCCCTTTTGATAACAGAAATTTAGAGATGTAATGATAGAGTGGAAAACATCAGGAAGGCTACAACAACTTTTTCATAAGGAGAGATTCCTAGAGTGTGTATGTTTCAATTTAGCAAAAAAAAAGGAAGGAAGGAAGGAAGAGTAGACAAAATAGAAGTGTATCAAATTAGGAATCAGCAGGGAATATAGCTGTTCAGCAGGAGGAGGAGAAAATCGTAAATTTATGAGGCATTTACCAAGAAGTATGGAAATAGCCAGTGTGATCTACAGGACATAATGTTTTTGTGACTCCCTCCACTGCCAAATCATCAAACACCATTTTTCTGGGCAATTACACTGAGGATAAAATCCGTTTCCACCACTTTTTCCACAGAAAATTCTATCTCTTGGGAAGAGAAGGGAAAAAGAACTAGGGGATTAATTTTCTCTCTCTGTGTGTAGGTGTGTTTTACCTTCATTAAATAACTTTAAGCTCCTTTTATTCCTGATGGCCTGATTGATATTTATTGCCAGCAACAGCAGAGTGGCATGGAAGTGTTTTTACTCAGTACACCTTTCAAATATTTTCCATATTACTAGAACTAAATCTAGTTCTTCCATGCATTCTGGGTGCCAAAGGCTTAATTTGTACATTCTTGGAATCATCATATCATCACAACTATTACAACCCCTTTTTAAGTCTATTTTTACATTTATAACCCCAAAAAATCAGTTTTGTTCTGGGAGACCACTGAGTCTCACCTCATTTTTAAAAAATAATCTATGAAGTAGGAAAGTTATTTCTCACTGTATGAATAAAAAACAAGATGAGAATAAACCTGATGATTGCTAAAACAAGGGACAGATAATACTGACCAGCCCACTCAAAAGATAGAATACATAGTCTATTATGTAGGGTGGGAAGGGAAATGAAATGGATTTGAAACTTGTTTCTGAAAATAGTTTAGATTGTTAAGTCTGTTGGAGAAGACTTCTGAGAATGTCTGAAGAACTAAGAAAACAAGCAAATTGTTCATTGAACAAATCAACCCAGAGTACTCATGTGGGATCCAAATGACCAGGGTCAAATTGTACTACTTCAGACACATTAGTTCTCTGGAAAAGGCTCTGATGCTGGGAAAGGTGGAAGAGCAAAGAAAAAGAGTATGATTGGCAGGAAGGTGGATGGAGTCAATTACAGTACTAATGAGAGAAGTGAGCTCAAGGAGAAGGTTATCATCATCTGTCTGTATGGTTGCTAAGAACTGACAATGTTCTGACGGCACATAATCAGTTCTTGAATAATTGCTGTTCGGATATTCTTTTAGTTACGGCTGCTTGGTTTTCTTTAGTAATTATTGCCTCTTTTGAGGGTTTTTTTTTTTTTGGATTCACTTGTATGCCCAAACGATGATGAGTTCATTCAATACAGATATATACTTGTATGGAATTTAATACTAACCAACAATGTAACTCACCTTTTTCCACTTAAGGAAAATTGTCCTATTTTCTTCACCTTTAAATTTGCTTCTAAAATATATCTCCAATATCCATTGATTTTATTTTTCACATTTTTGAACTGCCCATCTCCCCCAGCAAACAGAAAGGAAATATCCCCTGAAAGTGTTTTTAAATATTCCTGCAAATGTATATAATTTAGAATTTTCATGATTTATAGCTAGAAAGAAAACACAAAGAATTTATGGTAAGCTTGATGCCAGGGAAATTATGAGGATTCAAAAGCTTTAAAAGCCATTATTTCCCATTCATGTAGATACGAATTAAATGTGATTGCCATGCTTTGGATAGTGCCCATACAGATGACAATTGAAAATAAAATATTCACCATATCTGTATATTTGTCTATGTTCACCTGGTTTATGTAACTTTTGTTGGCATCTAATATATATGCACCTGTCCCATTCTATTGCTGCCTATCCTGTACTAAGACCTGGAAGGGAAATAATAGTTATTGTACACAACTTCAATTGTGCTAATGTAAGATCTTTTATATGGCTAGACTAACTCACTTAATTACTCCTAATGGCAAGAAATAAACAGTAGACAGTTTTCCTCCAGAAGCTAAAACTAGTGTTCATAATGTGTACTTCTCCAATTTTGTCTCACAACAATTGTCTGTGTCAATTTCCAACTCTGCTATCATCACCTGATAGGAGCTTTTCATAGCAAGCATCAATGAAAGAATCAAACTTACATAAACATATCCAATCGTAAACAAGAAAAATTATTCCTTGTAAAAATTCATGATTACAGCTGCCACGTTGGGCTATTATTTAGTTAGCTTTACTGATTGCAAACACTGTACAGTGGAACCTTGGATTGCGAGCATAATTCATTCTGAAAGAGTGGTCTGAATCCAATATGCTCATATACCGAAGCAAATTTTCCCACAGGAAATTATGTAAAGTTGGATGATCCGTTCCACACACCCAAAATATTCATATAAATATCATTTTCAATGATATTTTATGTACAAATGGTTGTCCCTAATATCTGAAACAAATAACAATGATTAATATGCAATATAAAGTAAAAATAAAACAAATTAACCAGCACTTTAAACTTTTGCTAGAAGATTTTGAGGCAAGATTTTGGCCCCAAGGTTCCAATCCAGGCCAGGCAGAGAATGATGACTGTGGTTTAATTTGGGTGATGGTTCTTTATGGTCCTCTTATGTAAGAGGATTTCCACTTAGCCTTGAAGTTCTTTTCTCTCTTGTTTCTGTATAGTTGTTAGGAAATTCATCTGGCCTTTCCTAGGAAGGGTGGGCTGCCTTTAGTGCTAATCCTATCATCCCACTTCTTCCTGAGCAGGAAGGAAGATCCACTACAATGGATCCACTATGAGGCAGATTCTGGCAAACAGCTGCTGTTGGACTGGGAGGATCTGCTGCTGCCACTTGAGAGCAAAACGACTTTCTTCCTTTTCCCTTGGTAATGTCTTTCCTAGGGGTCTTTCCCAGGTGGTTTAGAAATGTTTCTTATCAAAACTTGAGAGGGGGAGAAGAGATGGGCAGGAGGGGGACAGGCTGGATGGTGCCATGCGGGGAGGGCTGTGTGTGACAGGGAAGATGGAGGGTCAATCTTCGTACATTTTGAAAAGAGTCGTGGCTAATGTGAGGGAGACAAGAGAGAGGAGAGGAGGGGGAGGGTTATTGCATGGCAGAAGAATCTGGAATTTGAACCTCAGGAGTTCTTTCTCTTGAACAACTTTAACACTACTGGTTTCACTTAATTTACGCTTTTCATGCAGTGAGGGAGAAGAATCATTGGCTCAGTTGTAAGATTTCCCATGTGAGCTCATCGTATAATGCTCATCTTTCAAGTTTTCACTCATTAACCAAGTTAAATTTTATTAAAACATTTTGCTCATCTTGCGGAACACTCAATAACCGCAGTACTCCTATTCTAAGGTTCCACTGTAATTGATTAGAAAGAACCTTCAGTTCTCTTAAAAAAACAGATTTTAAAGTTACTTTGATATGATGATAGCACAAAAAGTCATTCCTTTCTCCGTTGGAGAAAACATGTAATGACTCATTGAAAATAATGATTTTAAAATAATGACAAGTTTGTTTTAGAATTTTTTTCCCCTCATATGCAGAAACATAAATATTAAACCCAACTCCTAATCTACACCTGAAAATCATTGAGTACTATGGTAATTGTATCTGATTAAACATGACTGGGATTATGTCATTAGGTGATTAATCAGGTGGAAGGTGTGCAGTACAATTCAATGTCGCTTTATTGTAGATGAATGCAGATAATAAACATTTTTAATACAATTAAAATACATTTGTAAAACAGTCTAACATCTGTAAGTGAGGATACAGCCTACATTAAATTAAGAAAGAAAGGAGAAATTTACTTTTCTTCCCAGGTGACTTATTTAGCAATATTAACATCACCATATCCTTGGGATTGAAAACAAACAAACCATCACCATTGAAAGCCCTGAACCTTATTATCCAAGCACTTACCCTGGAAAGAGAATCTAAATAATAGTTGGTAAAAAAAGAAGCAAGAATGTTTCCTAAATTTGATAAATAAAAATGAATACATGAAATAAATTAAGGTTCTGGAAATGTAGCTTAGCTTCTAAGATGTGCTGAAGCTCACATATGAGATATAGTAGATTCTGGTCCAAAAGCTTATAATAAATCTTTAAGGAATACAATATATTTTTGCTGTTTTTGCTGAGATAAACTGACTTTTAACCATGGAAAAAGTCTATACTTTTTATTTATTTTTTAATCCTTGTAGGTAATCTAGGCTTCACCAATGTGCAGAAGACTGACCACACAATAGTAAGCAAAGCTTCCCTTGCAATAAATAAAACTTTTAGCTGAAAACGGCACGGACTCTTCATAGCAAGTGCTTTTTCAGTACTTTTGTTTCTTTTGGCAAAGTTTAGACATGTCTTTCTAGTTAACAAATGGAGTCTGCTGTCAGCTCTTTTCAAGAATTATGCTCTCCGCCTGATGCCAAAAACCTCTTTAAATATTAATAAATAACTCAAAGGTATCTCAGTCTGCATTTGAGGAATTATGCTAATGCTTTTTTTTCAACATAGATATGGGAAATCACCCTGCAGTCCCTCCTGACTTTCTAAAAAATTACTTTCCCAATCCCTTGCATATCACTGCTAAAAGTGTTTGCCCATGAACACAGGAGCAACCTTCAAATCAGGAAAAAAATAAAATAAAAATAGAGACAAAGCTCCCAAAGATTCAGAAAAGAAAAAGCATGTTTTGATATTAATCTTGGCACAATAGATATGCAGCCCAAACTTATACTATTATGTGTTCTCAAGCATGTACAAAGGTTATTTTGGGGGGATGTAATTGGATTGAGAATGGATTAAAAAAAAAGAGGACAGAATGAAGAAACAGGAAGAACTATCAACCATGCCAAGTATATGAAATGTCATTATGGGCAAGGGTTATGCTATCATGTCCTACTTGTGAGAAGGAGGTTAGTCTGGACTACAGCTGCTAGAAATCTTATCACTCTCGACTCTAGAGTGATAAGATTTCTAGCAGCTGTAGTCTTGATGGACAGAAGTTGGAAGTTGAATACATCTATCTTCAACCCATAGAAGTCTAATCACAAAGAAGACCCTCAAGATGCAAGGTAAAGGCTGAGGTCAGTCGTCAGAAGGTTCTTGCAGTTCCTCATTATACTTTGGGAGGTTTTATGAAAGCTCCATCCAAACATATTTTGTCATTCTAAATTGTAAATGAACTAGAAAGGTGTTTATTAGTAACAATTTACTTCTCAATATCATTATTTTTGTGGAGCAACACCTGAGAATGCCCATATGGATAACAATCACAGCTGACTTTGACTACTCAAAAAATGACATGAATGCATATGTTAAGTCACAAGCTGCTTAACCTAACACTGTCCTGGTCTTTCTGTTCTTTATCAGTGGCTTTGTTTGTGTGCTGTGACCACCTGATGCTCATTTAGCACTCTGCATAGCATGCCTGCTATGTGATGTTAATCTATCCATTAAAATCTGCTGGACTCCCAAAAAGAAGACTACCACCAGCTGTTAAACACTGAGTTGCTTGCTCAGGCATTTCCCTGTCTACCCCTTACTTAACTAGCTCTAATAACGATTGGTTGTATGGTTTTAGTCCTTTTTAAATAATTAATTTTTATAGCATTTTATATTTTGTTTTGTGAGTTTCTTGCAATGTAAACTACTTTGGGAATTTTATCCAAATGAAAAGCAGATGACAAATCTTTTAACTAAAAAACACAGAGAGAAAAAGCCACTTGGAAACCATAGGCAATGATAAGCATTATTTTAATGAAAGTTTTACCAGCTATATTTCTCAATATAATATAGAAGAGATATTGAGAAATCAGAGCAAGTAAATTTATTTAAACATTTAGGATGTATTACTTATATAACATTAAATGATCTGAGTTCTATTCTGAGTTAACTACCCTATGAGATAGAGTAGGTAAAGAATTAATGAGTGGTCCAGTGTCATAAAATACCTGTGGTCAGCTTGAAATAAACTCTTTCTGATCTTAATCTAATACCTTAATCCCTATATCACACTGTCTGTCCTATGAAAATGTTGGATCAATAAGGCTGTCATACACTACTTTCAAAGTTGGGATTTTATTAAATAGGATAGTAATATCAGTTTTCCTGCAGAAGCAAGTTGTAGGACTCATATACCCACACATAAATAGTGTCAGGTATGTAGTACCAAGTTCAGGTGGTCCATTTCAAGCTAACAGATTTGTTGGTCCTACGAAGTTACAAGAATTTGCCCAACTGCCTGTTGAACAGCTACGATAAGATTCAATGGTCCTCAGGAGGGGTTGGGTTTCTGATGTTTGAAGATGCTTAGAGATTCAAAACTGATTCCCCACTTCATTCCTGGCTCTGCCCTTTCTCTTCCTATAGATAGGCTTATTTGAGGCCTGCGTTAATATCTCCAGGAAAAACTACCTCTCTCCATTTCAACCCAAAGCAGTTATGGCAAATTATGTTTCAGCAGAAGATCAGCCAAACAACAGTCAGGAGTAATTCCACTGTATGTACATATGATTTGTAGGCAAAGATCTTGAGCAAAGATCTCTAAACCAAAAATCCCAACTCAGTACAACACAGCTTCTCTTGTTCCTTTGTGTCTAATTGTTTAACACTTGCTCCTTCAATTGTTAAAATGATCATCTCCCCAAGTTGCTTTGTTGAATTTTACCCACTCTACTGAGCCAGAGGTGAGATGGGCTAAACCTATGGAAATGGCAGTGTCTTTCCCCTTGCAATGAAACATAAAGCAAAGAGAGTTCTTGCATGCTCAGATTGTCCTTAAACATGTACCCATGTGCTTTTATCTTACCTGTTGTATGAATGTGTAATTTAAGGCTTAGTTAGGAGCTGAATTTTATGACAGAACAAAGTGAAGTTTAGACTACTATCAATATTATTACACTATTTTGGCATTTTGATTATATATGTTCAATAAATAATAAAAAATAATTGGAATTCATATATTACTGTATTATAATATACAAAAACATAATGAATGTAGCAAAAGAAGGGATAATTGGAAGAGATGTGTGTATCATTTTGGTGGAATTTTTAGAAAGTATTTTAGAAGGCAATTTTTATATGAATAACTATCTCAGAAGAAAAAAAATGAGTTTTCATTTTTTGGTGTTGCCCATTTTCTCTATTTCAGACTTTTTGTTTGTTCTAAAGGAAATAATTATAAAATTATTAGTGTGCTAATGCTACCTCAGCCTTACTGCTTTTCTTTTGACACATGTGAGATAGTTCACTGATTAGGAACATTCAAAATATAGAAAGGTTCAAATATGATCTCAGTAGCCTTTTGGGATCTCAAAAAGATATTGAGATGATTAGGAATTGCTGTAGTTAGTAGGAAATAGGAACATTTGGTATTTTGAAAGTAAGTCATGAACACTCTCACAGGTACAATACTGTGTACTACAGGTACACTACTCTTCTTTGCTCCAGGAACTTCCATTATTCAGTTATTCTCTCCTAGAACCCTCTTTGGATTTCTGGGGATCAGGAATTCGCATTTTTTGCATCTTTAACTCCAGCAAATGCCTGCTATGTAGACTAAATGGAAGACCTTGTCTTATAATTCATGAAAAGGTAAAATAGATACTTTCTTTGTTCTGATCTGCTCCTTAAAGAGTCTAAACAGTTTCTGTCTAAGTCTTTCCATACATTAAGTGCCCAGTAATGTTTATCTAGTACAGTACTTTGGAAATGAGAATGCATTGTATTCTAATATTTGCAAATTCCACTGAAACAGTAAAATTCCTTAGGGGATTAACAAGTAATAGAGATGGAAGGCAGGACACAGAAGAATTGGAAGCCCCCATGATCATTTTCCAACACTCAGTTATACTTTCTTTTATTAAACAAAACTATTCCAAACGTCAATAGCTTAAGAAGATTACATTTCATAATATATATTTATTATCTATCTTCACCAAGGAGAGACCAGGGAGAGGGAGAGATCAGTAACAGCAGACTGATATTGGGAATTGTGTGATCAATTGGCTCTAACTAAAAGCACCTGTAGTTAAAATGGATTCCAGATCAAATAGGAAACTACTGAGAATGTGCTCTACTGAGACATATACATGATATATAGGTTTAGAACTACTCACATGGCACTGTTCTGGATTAAGAACAGAAGGAAGAATGTCTGCTGAAGACTACTACTGTACAGTAATTAGGCACAAAACAACCTTTAACAAAATAGTCTTTCAGAAAAGTTTGAAATCCTCCAATATTCACGTCCTCTAGAATGCAGATGGGGAAATCTGCAGCAATCCAGGATCCCTGATGACCAGTAGAGGGATGACTCAATTGAAGATAGTGTTACAAAATAGGATCTTTTATGCAATATTAAAGCAAGCATGGGCAATCAGGCCAAAACAAGATAATCACAACCTGTCCATATTCATCATAAGGCCTGACACTGATGTTATAATATGGATATTTGTTTATCTATTAAATTTATACAGCAACCCATCTCATCAGAAATTACTCTGGATGGCCTACAACAAAGGTTTGAATGGACCAGCAGAGCCAGCTGCCCGGCAGACACAGTGGAATCACGCTAGATTCCTAAAAAAACAAACAACAAAAAAAGACTCAATTGCATTGAGTCGCCAATGCAATATACTAATGCCTCACAACAACAGTGCAAAGGGGTGACCCTTGTGGCCAAGTGATCAAATGCTAGCCGTGAAACATGGAAGCCCAGGGATTGTAGCTAAGATGCACTGATGAGCGGTAAAGACTACGAAACAGCCCTCTGCATCTGCTTCCCCTTTGCATCGTGTCTTTCTGTACAACAAATGGATACCAGTAAGAAAGTTGTAAACTATTAAAGTTCAGTTGGTAACTATGCCATTCTTCAAATAAAACATACTAATTCCTGTTTGTATGGTTTGTTTTAAACTGTATACATTTACAACACACAATTTATTGAAAATCTTGGACAAGGCAAGATTTCAAAGCATATATAATTTTCTGTAGGCCATCAGCTCAGAACATTTAGCTCTTCCAAGGGTTATTATTACATCTCCCGATAAAGAGAGTATTTCCTGTTTCTGAGGGAAACCAATGTTATATGTATTGCCTAAATTAGGAATTTCTATTTATATTCAAAACATCTGTGCCAAGCAGGTGGTTCCTTTCCAGGTTGCGTGAGAGTGTTCTGCTGGATCTGTTTACCCAAAGCACGTTTCCTCATGGTACAAGACAGCCCTCTTCCTTAATTTTGCATTTATTCACTCGTTTCATGATTAAGTGCACGTGACACAAAGTAGCCTTGTAGATCAGTGCAGAGTTCTTCCCATTCCATAACATCATTGGACAACTTAACATCTTGTGTTTGATGCTTCTCCAAATATTAGTTTATTGCTATCTGGAATTGGCATCATTTTAGGAGCAGTGTTTGTCTGAATCTACTCCACATGTAAAATTTCCAGAGGGTAATGTATACATTACTTATTAAAAAAAAAACAACAACACTTTGTGGCCTCTTAAAGACTAAAATTTATTACATTATAAGCTTTTCTTCACTGCTGTTCACTGAATCAGATTTATGAAATGTTATCTATGTAGCGTACAGAAGCTCTATAACTGCTGTCTTTCAACACGTGCGCACCCAGACACACTCCTACATATATACACAAAAACACATATAGGCTGCGTGCAGTTTGAAAACAATTTGAAAGAAGTTCTGAACATCTGATGCAAGTACTTTTTTGTGGTAATCAACAAAATGAATACATGATTACATGCAAGTGTTAACTCTTAATGACCATATCAATAGGTTGATTTTCTCCAGGATGTTCTGTTCCCCAACCCAGTCTTTTGGGTCTTCCAATGGTCCATCCATCACCACAGTAATTTATTTCATTCATTTTGGCTCTGGTTGTCCTCTTTCCTTCTACTTGTCCCAATTCTGAAGAGATTTAGGACTTTTCATAATGTCCAAAAGATGATAATTTGAGTCAAATCATTTGTGTCTCAGCTGACAACTCTGCATTGATTTCGTCTGACATTTTCTTGGCTATGTATGATATTCTGAGAAATCCCCTCCAACACCAAAATTCAAATGTTTTAATATACTTTCTATCCTATTTCTTGAAAGTCTAAGTTTTGCTTTCATAGTTTTACAGAAAAAAAAAACATTTCCTGCACGATTCTGATCTTTGCAGTTATAGAAGTCAATAAAATAGCTTGTCTTTTAAAGCGTGAGTGTGGAAATACTCTTTAGTTAACTTGTCTCTAAATTATGTTCTAAAGGTTAGCATTTTAAACTGGGTGTGGAAATGCATTAGCAACCCACAGAACTGGCAGATTACAGACATGCACATTAGGCAGGCCTCACATCACTCACCAGTTCAGTGTGTTTAAATGTTTACCTTGTTTTTTTGTTCAATTTTGCAAAAGGATGAGTGAACTCAATTTCTTATTTATCAACTATGTTTCCCTTGACCCATTTTCCCATAAGTGTCACTCACATGCATGAAAAATATATATATTTGCACACATTATTTTGAACTTTTCTCCTTAATAAGTACTCAATTTTTAAAAAACTTTTCTGCAATATAATTTGTTTTAGATGTTATTTTCCCTAATATAAGCTTTTTTAGCATATGCATATGTTACAAATCATAACATAAAATCCTGAAAATTTGAATCTTGGTCCCTAAAGATGTATTTTAATCACTTGTCTGAGTGATCTCTTCTGAGAGGAAGTAAAGCAATTTAACTGAGCTCACTGGAGTAGCCAAGGGAGTCCATAATTTAATGTCAGGCCAATTTGACCCCCATACACTTTCTATCCTGGACTTTGATTCAGAGTGACTAGTGTATCCTATCAGAAAGGAAACAAGACCAGATTAAATATTAGAAGATTGAGAGACATTAAATAAAAGCAGTTAGTTCCAAAAGAGTGTCTTGGCAATAAAGTTGTATGCCTAGCTTCAACTGAATTGAGGTACAGAAAATACAGCCTTCAGCAGAAAGGTTCTTGTCTTGAGTCAGCTCCGTATTGGAAGCAGAGCTGATCACTTTTCTATTGTGTGACGATGTACCTGATTGTCTACACTCATATCTTGAATGTTCATGTCCCGACAGTGGATTCAACTCTTGCTGCCCACATTTTAACTTTTGTATTCACTCATTTTCTCTCTGAAATTACACCTCCTTGTATGGCTTTGACCTCTGGACAGCTTTTACTGAATCATCTCGCCATAAGTAGACTTTCTGAAAAGGATCTCACACTGTGTGATCAGTCTGTTGAATATAATTTCCAGGCTTCAAGCTACATTAGGATAATCATGTGAAGAGGTCCCACATTAATCTCTCAGATAACTTGAGTGCGCTTAGGACTTTTATGTAGTTTTCCCTGCCTATTAGCAGGGTTCTGACAATACAACATAATTTTAAAATAATCATCTTTATTGTAAGTAAAGATGAAACACATCTCTCATATGGAATGTTAATATGTACAGTCAATCTCAAATCATTCTACCTGCTTCAATTTATTTTTTTTTAATTCAAAAATTCTCCTTATTTTTTTTCCTTATGACATATATCTGTATTGGTATATTCTTGATTCTTCAAGAAATCAAAAGGGGACTGTTTTGGAACCTATGTTTCAAGTTTGAAATTCCTAATTATTATAAATATTATAAGATTAAAACTGATGGAAATATCCCTAATCAGATATGTTTAAAAAAAGATTTCCACATAAACAAAAAATCCAATTCTTGCTTGCAGAGAAGCTTGCTTATAACTATATGGTAAAGATTTATTCTCTGTGGTAAATGGAAGGATTTTTCTGAAGATGGTAAATTCATTTCAGCAAGGGCTGAGGCTTATTTGGTATCAGCCTTATGATCAGAAAACAGACCTGACTACAACTCAGCTTCTTTGAGATAAGCTGTCTGAAGAGAATCTTGCAATTATTATATCCCAGTTAGCCAGGGAGAAGCAGGTTTCAGTCTTTTCTTAATCTTGTCTCATTTCCCAGGATTTAAGGAATGCTTCTTCCCTTCTTTTTCTGAAAGGCTCTCTATAGCTTTCTGCAAATGGAGTATCTGCAATGACAGCATTCCTGCTTTTTGGATGTCAGAAACAGCTGCCATGGGTTGCAAATGCATATGTAAGAATATGTAACTCACACACAAATCTCCTTCTAGAACTACATCTGGGTGTCTGTCTATACAAACATGCACAGACACAAAATATTGGGTGCACACTAAAGTCAAGGGAACAAATCAGTTATATTATAGAGGATAAATTCTTTGCATGCGGTTGCAGTCAGTGAAATATATGACAATGTTCACAGCAAAAATTCTGCTGCTTACACAGAAGAACAGTCCGATAAACCACATGTTATTGGCTCAAGGCAACTTTGTGAGGTAGCCTGCTGAATGAGGTATTCACCCCATTGCTAAAATAAAAAGGGCATATTCTTTATTGATGTCCAAGAAAATTCTGCCTCTGAGTAAGGAAAAAGACCATTAATGCATTTCTTCTTAAATTTATGGAAGAAAAATGTTTTAAAATAACCCTTAAGAACAAATCAGATGTTATTGGGAGGAAATGACAAGCTTTAAACCATGGATGGGAAAGTGTTGCTAAGATTCTTATTTCACAGGGTTTAATTTAACTTTCACCACATTTTATAACTGTGGGATTTTTGTTTTTGAGAGCAACACAAACAATGGTGGGTAGGGCATATGCTTAGACAGCTTTTTTTATTTATAGCTAACAAAAGTGTGCATTGATAATAAATTATTTAGTTTTATAATCTTGGGTAATTTAGGGTATAAATTACCACAGAAATGTAATCCAACCTATTTGCCCCTGCAATCATTTAAGGAACTCCTACAACAAGTATTGTGAATTATGGATTGTCATCCAATGCCATATGTGGGCAGGCTTTCTCATTAATGCTGATGCTGCCTGGAATGCTCCCTTATAAAAATGAAAACACGAAGTTGTGATTTATGGTTTTGATGATTAGACATGATAGAGTTTAGAAAAAAGAGCAATATGATGTAACTTTAGTGAGAGATCAAATATATTTGTATTTACAACTACTGTGAAAAATATCAGATGGCACTCCATATCTTTTTTTCTACTTTTCGCATCTTTTTCCTTTTTTCACATTTTATTTTTTCTTTGATTTCTTTCTCATTTTTTCTTCCTTTAAATTTGTTTGTATAAGTTTTCACCTTCTGGTATAAAAATTTTAAAAAGGGTGCATAGTGGCACAAGGGGTGAGCTCCCATTCTCTGTTTAGCTTCTGCCAACCTAGCAGTTCGAAAGCACGTAAAAATACACTTAGATAAATAGGTACCACCTTTGATGGGAAGGTAACAGCATTCTGTGCACCTTGATGGATAGTCATATTGGCCACATGACCACGGAAGCATCATTGGACAAACACTGGCACTTTGGCTTGAAACGGAGATGAGCACTGCCCCTAGAGTCAGAAATAACTGGCAGGGGAAACCTTTACCTTTAAAAGTTGTAATAAAAATCGTATAAAAAAATTAAAATGTCAGGGATGCCAGTCAATATTTCCTTGGGAACATTATACATGAATGTAGACATAGATTATGTTAATAATAGTAACATCTCTCTTATTCATATTTGAAATATACAATATGTGTTAACTTCTTCAGTGTTTTTCAATTTGAGAGTACGCTATTTACAGAAAATGTCTAGAAAGAATACTGAACAAGGATGAATGTTATCAAAGCTTTGATTTGCCCATTTGCAATACACATAGTCCTCAATTTACAACCCTTCATTTAATGATCATTCAAAGTTACAATGGCATTGAAAAAAGTGGCTTACAACTGGTCCTCATACTTACAGCCATTGAAGCATCCCCATGGTCATGTGATCAAAATTCACTTAACAACTGTAATGAATTGCTTAACTGTGGCAAAAAAGTCATAAAACTGGATATGACTCATTTAAGAACTGTCTTGCTTAGCAATGGAAATTCTGGTCCCCGCTGTATTTGCAAGTCAAAGACGATCTATATACAGTTGTGAAATGTTTAATGAAAAAAATTGATGGCGTGAAATTCAGGTGGTGGTGGGAATAGTTGAGATACCACGGATCATAAGAAGTATTCGTATATACTCCATGAAGTTAAACTAGACTTCACTGGAAGCACTAATTATGAAGTTGAAGCTTAAATATTTTGTAATAAAGCATGAATGAAAAAGTCATTGGAAAAGATACTGTTATTAGAAGGCAATCAATAAGGCATACATAATGGCTGTATGAATCATTTGGGGGGAGCTGAATTCAGATGAACTCAATTATCTTAATTTGCTGAGACCAAGTTCAATCACGTTCATCCTATTTGAATATTTTACTTTTAACAATTGCTTCCATATTCTCTAAAAGCATGAGTAGGCCAAGTTGAATTGCCATGTTCCGATATCACATAAAACAGTTATACTTGTTGTCCACATGCTACATCCACATACTGCATCCACGTACTACAGGACCAAACATCCACAGTGATGGTACTTTTACATGTTTCAGACTGTATAGATGTCCATATAATTTTATACAGAAAATTCACCCAATTCTGTCACTAAAATTTTTGATGTGGTTTGCCTAAATGTGTGAAGTTAACTTAAAACCCTGAATGCATGACTATTCAATGTGAGAGTATGGCCACTGTAACTTTGATTAAGTCTTTATTTCGGAACTACCCATGATACTATTATAGAATCAAGCCAGAAATTTCATGCAAATTGTGTTTGTATGTGTTATTTCTAGGACATTCTAAGACATGTTCCATTATTTATTTATTGACCAGATTTATAGGGCTGCCCAACTCAAACACTGTGGCTCTGGGTAGTATACAGCCCCCAGACAAACACCAAACCAAAACCTAAACAAAACCATTTAATATTAAAACATGCTTAATAAATGAAATTCAAAATATAAAATAATGACCAAGCACAACATAATAGCATAACAGCCAAAAGGGACAAAAATAATAACAACCAATTATGTAAATATACATAATTTCCCATACATTGTTCTGAAATATTTCTACATTGCACCAATTCCTTTTGCTTCTTTCACCTGTCATGATACAAAAATTCACAAGCTAGAAATCTTCAATATGCACTATTTTAACATTTGCGTTTCTATGTTCGTAGGCACCAGAACCAGTTATTCTTAACTTACAACACTCATGCTAATCTTATTTTTTAATGAATTCCACATACATCTCAGAAATGTAGACATTTATAGATGTCTTTCTCACCTATACAATACTGTGCAAAAGCCTTAGGCCACCACCCGCTTTGTTTTAGCAAAGTTTTAATGACCATCCATAATCATTTTTTGGTCTCTGTATTAAGGTTCAAACAAAAAAATAATGGAAATATGTACACAAAATTTAAACAAACACAACTTTCAGAACAAAATGGCTTCTTCAGGCAAAAGTCAGTAATAAATAGCACTGAATACTTGCTGCTTTAGCCTACAGAAGTTGTTTTTATTGCATTTTCCTGTTTTCGAATATTGCATATAAGTTTCCTGTACTTCCTGGTTCTATTTACAGACTGAGACATAATTATATATGGTCATTATTGCTATAACAATGAATCTAATGCTGGCCTAAGACTTTTGCACAGTACTGTATATGAATGGACAACATGGGCCAAAGTCAGGCATCTGTTTTATCCTACTTGAGTATTGTAGCTGCCTTTCCCTTAGTTTCTCTGTTTCTATGAATTTTCACTTTGACATTCTGAAAGAGTTTCCTTCTTATAACTGCTGAAACTGTGCTTGTCATCACGCTTATCAGAGCCATGGTCATATGGCAGACTGAAAAGCTCTGAACAACCCCGCAAGAATTCAAACTGACAGTTAAATAACCCACTTTTATATCCTCATGTGGTGACTGACACATGGAAAGAGAGCTAAAGGCCAGAAACCTGAAGAGAAGCATGTCAGAAGGGAGGTGGAGTGAGTGGAGTCTGAAGTTATAAATGATATTTCCATTTGAAATTTCTGGCCAAGGCTACCCCCTGGATTAGTTGGTTGATTAGACCGAGAAAAGGATGTGCAGTGCATTCATAAGATATCAAATGATCCAAGCACAAGCCAATACCAAGACAGATTCTGTATTTTTATATGTGGGCCAAGCAACTATTTCAAAGAAAAAAAAAAGGTATATTTAGAAAGTATGGAGAAATCCCTTATAATCTGAAAAAAGATGCACAAAAATTTAGTGCCTAGCTAAATTTAAAAATGCAAGAACCTAAAGGAAGACTCCAGCCTCATCAGACCACTGACTTATTTTATTGAATAATTTATTCCTTTAGCAGCCAATCAGAACCCAGTGGGAATCATACACAGGATAACAATTTTGTCATGATTCTTAACCTGAGTGTAACGTATATTCATTGTGACCAATATTCATTAATAGCACTGCTATGTTAAATGAATCTTAGCTCTTATTTTCATTTGATTTATTGCCACCATGTATTGTGCCATAAATTAACAAATTATGTTCTGCACTATATTTTTACTTCTGCAAGTTGTAAGTTGAAGTCTATAGCAGGGAACTTGGAATAGGTAGGCAGGCCCTCCCCATGTTGTCTGCAAGCAGAAACGTATGTGATGATATCCTTTTGATTCAATATTCATATGGTTCTAAAAAGGGTGTTAAAAGAAGTGTCAAAGATGTGCAAGAGGAATTCACCATACATTGAACCGACCAAAATGTGAACAACTTTGGTTTAATAAATGTGTTTAATGTTCTATATTGTCGTTTTTATCTTGTTGTAACCTGCCCTGAGTTGCTTGACAGTGAGATGGACACTATATAAATTTAACAAATAAATACATAAATAAATAAAGTATGTAAACCTATACTGAGACGTTTGTTTGATTGCAATGGGAAAAGTGTAGTGGTACCTGATAAAAAAACCTGGATTGAAGATGTGCCTCTGTTTTCTACATATGCATGGAATTCTTATGGTGGCCTACTGGATAAAGTCAGCAGGTTGACTTGAGTCCCAAGCTCTGCTGTGTAATGAGGTGAGCTCCTGTTATTTGCTCCAGCTCCTGCCAACCTGTTTGTTCAAAAGCATGTAAAACTGGAAGTAGATAAATTGTTGTTGTTCAATCTTTCCAGCATCACAGTTTTCTCGAATGAGTCCTCTCTGCGCATTATGTGGCCAAAGTACTTGAGCTTCAGCTTCAATATCTGTCCCTCCAATGAGCAATCAG
>JANHZU010007993.1:0-17447 GCA_032468055.1 Acrochordus granulatus | reverse complement strand
TTTTTGATTAAAATTTTTGCTCGTCCTGCGAGTTTCTCGCCCTGTGAGTTACTCGTCTTGTGAGGCACCACTGTATTCTCTTTGCTCTTTTAAGTACTTACTGTGTTATAGCACAATTTTATTTCTAGAAGTAGGCAGAGGAAGTGACTTCATATTTAACATTCTGAACATCTGAAATTCAACTTAGTCCCTTTCTACCAGAGAAAGAACTAAAAGCTAATATATTTTGAAGATATTACATAACCATAGGATTACACGTAAAAGTTTCTTAGAAAAAATCTTTTGAAAAGCATAAGAAAAAACATGTACAATAATGATGATCAAGAATCATTTTAGACAATACAGCTCATTACATTGCAGGGCAATGAGATGAGATTTGCCTTGAAGCCTCCAATGATAAATACATGTATAGGACAGTAAGTCACAGAGGACATAATTTATTTCCTAGCACCCAGAATTATTTATTTATCTATCATATTTATATGCTGCCAATCTCCTACAGATGCATGGTGGCTCACAATCAACATTTTTTAACATTTCAACATTAAACCACACCCCTCAAGCTGACCAGCGATGTTCACATCCGGGGACTTCCTTCATGGCTCCTGCTCTGCCCTCAAGCTCAGGCAGGTCCAGGACCGATTTCCTGCTCCCCTCACTGCCAGCTGGCTTCTCTCGGAAGGGGTACCCATTCATCTACTCGCATTTGCATGCTTTCGAACTGCTGGGTGGGCAGGAGCTGAGACGGAACAGCAGGAGCTCACCCTGCTGCACGGCAATGCCAAGTCTTGAGCTCAGGCTGCTGACCTTCCAACTGTCAAGCTGAGCTCTTAACCGCTTGCGCCACTGTGCTGTATTTATTATTATGCTGTATGTAACAAGACGTTAATTCAGCTATGGAAGGCATTTAACAAAATATTTGGCATTCAAAAAACTTCGCAAGCTGATTTCAAGATCGGTTGCAATACTGAAACTACATTGCTTCCTTTGATGTACAGAGGATGGATGAAAATTTTTTTTGATATTTTTAGACAAATGTATTCAACTTACTCTTAATCAGGTTTCATTAAACTGGTATGAGTCTGAGGAAATTTCTTTATTCAAAAAGAAACATGGTATAAATATCTGTATGGTATTGTTCAGCATAAAGTGTCTGGATGTTGTTATTCAGGATTAAATAATATCCAAACTAAACAGTTGCTAGTTCAAAAATTTATTTACCATGGACATGAGGATGTTGATGAGCAACAATTCCCAGTAGTCTAAGGTAGCATGTTCAGTGTTTGTCATATTTTTATTTATGTATTCATATAGCCATCCATCTTATATCAAACTCTGGACAGCTCCCAAGCCACAATTAAAAAACAATGTCAATAATAAAACAATATAATACATATATCTATTAAATTCATAAACATTAAAAAAAACTTGGACTAAAGTTAACTTCCAACATATAGTCCTTTGTTAAATCCTCTCATCCCCCTCACCCAATCCCAGTGCTTGGGGGAAAAGCCAGGTCTTAAGCGCTTTTTGGAAGGCTAGGAGGGTAGAAGCCTGCCAAACTTCAAGGGGAAGCTGTTCCATAGGGCAAGGATTGCTTCCTAGATCCCATAAGATGACAGTGTTTAAGGGAAGGGACTTGGAGTGTTCCCACCCTATCTTATAAAATGGGGTAGATGTCCTTAGGGAGACAAGTTCCCACACATAATCTGGCCCTATTCCATATAGGGCTTTAAAGTTGTAACTAGCACTTGAAAAGTTGGTAGCTTGCAGCTTTTCTCTCATATGCACTACATATGTTGAGAGTTGCATACCAGCAAAATCTGTCAAAAATTTTTTTCTTTATTGGGACCATCAAATGAAGCTATATCTCACCTATTATCTTACTGGTCCATTTCCAAGCAGAATACAAAGATGTCTTTTAATGAAGTCTTGCATTGTTTATTATGTGAAGAAATGTCAGCTTCCTCATCAGTCTTTATCATCAGGGATCCTCCTCCACATATCCTTGTGTATAGCATAGTAAGAAAATTTGCACTTGAAAAACTGTTTTCCCTCAAGGAAATTTATGTGACATGTACTTGCATCTCTTTTCAGCACCAGAAAAAAAATCTTCCAGACTTTTGCTTGTTAAAATTGTAATTAAGCAGTTCAACTTTTCTTAATTTGACTGCGTTGATTTAATTTGTAATGGTTTTAAAGTAATATCTAACCACTTTATAAGTTGATATGTGATTCAGAAATACTTCAACAAATAAATGATTATAAATAACTAGATTGTATCTAGTTTTTCATAGCAAATGAGGTTCCTGTAACAAACATTTACAATGTTTATAAACATTGTGATTCAATCAGTATAGAGTTTTTCATCTTTGTTGGCTTCTGTTAATCCCTGGCCCAATTCAAGAAGCTACCATGGTCTAAGAAGCTCTGCATGATACAGAATTCGAGTGCCTAAAATACAATTTTTCCATTTATGTAAATATCTTAAAATGACCAGTAGAGTTCATTCACCAAATGCCAGTCTATTAGAAGTTTGAACAGTGGTTACAGAAAAGAGGGCTTTCTCTATCTGAACTCAATTACACAAGTACTTCCTCTTCGTAATTCTTGCTTCAGGGTTGATATAAATTTCCCGCAAGCTGGGGGCATGTTGGAGCAATTTTCTAAAAAATGAAGCACCTGCTGCAGATCTTTTTGCAGTCTCCCAAAGGAGGATTCTAAAGATTGGACACCAGAAGTATTTCTCTGCTCTCACAGAAGGAATGCTAATAATTATGAGGAACCCGTGATGTTCCTATTCCTGTATATTTGCTCTCATGTACTAAGATATTTGATTGTTCTAAGATATTTAAAATAATTCAGGTATCAAAACCTCACTTTTTGCAAATTTCAATAGATACTTTGGAATTAAGAGGGAATATATGAGATTTATTCCAATTATCTGAAAAACTATCAAACTTCTGTGTCAATATATTTTGATAATTCTTCATAATTATGATTCAGACATTTAACAAATATTATTTGTATGTAAAGTTAATATCAATGAAATTAAATCAATCTTAGTTCTGACCCTACTTCTTAGTCTTGGGAATGTGGCTCCTGGCATGCTGCTCAAAAGTCAGGTACACAGAAAAATGTGTATAACTTGGATTTAGGGAGATTTTTCAAAGCTAGTTTTCTCTAAATGTAAATCCATTCAGTTCCATGACCATTCTTTCCAAATATGAGTCACATTGAAGCCATTTCTCACTTTCTCATGGGAATACCATCAAAGTATTTTACATATCTTTGTATGGTTGTTCTTAGCATACACCTCTGTTTAGGTGATTTTGCAATAAGCCAGATTTTGCAATAAGCCAGAACTACCAGAAATTCTAAATTATGAAGGATCATCTTGCTGATGTATGCTGCTCAGTTGGTCCTGCTCCCATTTGCCAAGGACAATAGCAATAAACTTGGTTCTAACCCTGTTTTTTGTGCAAATTGGAAACTCTCTTGTTTCCTTCCTAATAAGATAAGAGTGATAAGCTACAATATATTAATAAATTCACCAAAAAGCTTTGGTCGGCTTTGGGTTTTGTTTTGGTTTTTTGGTACAGCTGAATACTACTATTTTTTTTTCTCCAGACATTTTCAGCTTCCCTTTCAGCTTTATTGAGTATTCTGTCTGCCTCCTGAGATTCTGTCCATTAATTATTCCAAAAGGCTTTTTTCCTCTTGGTATTTGATTTAATCTAAAAGGCTTTTATGATGCTTGAAAGAGTTTTAACTTGAGCTGTTTTCTTTTGTTTGGGGCCTTGACTACAGTTGCCTCTTGAGCAGTTCTTCCATTTCTTTATTCATAGTGAGAGCCTCTTGGACATCTGTAATCATCCTCTTCTCACCCATCAACCTCAGGATTTTCATTAATCTATTGTGTCTTCATGTCTTAGGATTTAACTTTTTCAATTGCTGCACTGTTTATTTCATTCTTATTCTTCTCAGTTTTAATTTTGACTTTGTGACATACCGGATTGCTGCTTTTTTGATATCTTCCAACTTTGCCTATTGAGGTTCTACCTACTTCTGGAGTTTGTTTCAGTTTTCCCTGAAGTGTCTCTTTGTTCTGAATATGAAAATTTCTGCTCAACTTTGTGCTTTCTTTGGGATGAAGGGTGGCATAAAAATAAAATAATAAGTCATAAACTGTGTCTGCAGATTAGTAGTGCTTTACGCTGAAATATAAACTTAAAATAAAATGAATTTCTTCCATTGTTTTTTAATGTATTCACATGATCAGTAACTACCTTAAAATAACTTAAGCCATGAATCAAATTATTCAATTAAATTTAAGTATCTCCAATTGTTTTAAAAAGTATTCTGCCACTGTAGTGACTTGAATCAAGGAGATAATTTATTCTTTGCACCAATAATCAGATGAATTGGAAGAAGACTAGAAGCAAAGTTTATGTAATGTAAATGTGGACTTGAATACTGTTGAAAGATTTAGCTTCTGTGGTCATGTATTTACATCAATGTGTAGGAGTCTGTCAGTATTCCATAAGTATATAGCTCAGTTAATAGCCAGGTTGATAATCATTTAGAAAGAAGAGATGATGCCATCTGTCCCAGAACCTTTTTATTAGAGAATGCTGGTAAACATGAGTAAAAAATACAAAATAAATACGTCAGTAAACTATGTGTGATCCAAGCAATTAGTTATATTAGCACATTTTCTTGTTCATTTTTTTAAATGTTAAAAAATCATAGAAATCTTGCAGAGAATGTGTCTGAAATTCCATTCTATGAGAACTGTTTTAATGTAGCTATACAGTATATATAGGATAATTTTTGGCATAATTTTGTATTTGAATACATTGGTTTGTAAATCATCTTTCAACTTCCTCAGATCCTTGGGATGGATCTGCCCAGGCAATTTCTGCAGCTTTTGTAATCATTTTTGAACATATTGCATAGGTGATTGACAGTCTGACACTCTTTTCATATGAAGGCAGGCAAGAGAGTTCTACAGATGCATAATATCTCATCAGGAATCCAAGAATAGATTATTGTGTTTTAAGAAACATTTCTAGTTTAGATGCTTGGGAAAACTTAGGACTTAGCTGCATACAGTTGGTTAAGTTGAACTGCTTAAAATTTGCACACATTCAGCCAGATAGCACTTCTTGCTGATATACATTTGTGCAGTCACATTTCTATAGTAAGCAGATTCATTTTGTTGAACTTGTCACCATGATAACATATATAACCAGCATTCTCAGCATGCCTGTTACCTCTTTATGAAATCCCCATAAAACAACATTCCATGATCTAAATTATACACTGAGGTGCATAGAACACTGTTACCTTCCCAGCAAAAGTAATACCAATTTATCTACTTGCATTTTCACATGCTTTTGAACTGCTATGTTGGCAGGGGCTGGAGCAGGAATGGGAGGTCGCCCTATTATGCAGTCGTGTTTGGGTCTTGAACTCGAGCCACCAATCTTCCAGCCGACCAACCCAGTCTTTTCCGCTTGGCCATTGTGCCCCAATATCCTACAGCACACCTGGCCAATTATAAATCTTAGCTTTTACAATTTGGGATAGCAAAACAAATGAAATAATTAGGAATGAGATTGGGACTCCTTTTCAGGACAACATCCATTTCCTGCATTTAATTGGCAACCTTTTTGCTGTATAGCTAACAATAAATAATTGCATCAGTGCTATGCTCAATCTTACATAAAATGAAAAAGTATCATATTTTTGCCTGAAAGTTTGCCTTCCTTCAAAGTTACAGGGATAGAATAAAAGTAAAAGGATAAAAATTTTTGGTGGAGCAACTATGATGGATTGATAGAAGGCTTATAATGTTGAATCATGTGTCTTTCATCATATGTATGCTTGTGATTAATCACAAACTGAGAAAAATGAGATACAGTAGTGACCCTGTTTAGCTTCCTGTACTAGCCAAAGTCAGCTGAAATATACTGACAGCTGTTTGGAAATGATGTTATTTTAAAAGAAGGCTAACATCCTAATGTAATATATTGTGGCAGAGGACAAATAATTTTTTGCTATTCTTTCCCAATTTCAGTTTGTGTCAAAGCACGTAGAGTATATAAGTCAATTTTACTTAAAGTTCATCAATAGAATAATCATGCTGTAATAGAGAAGAGTAGATTCAGTGGTAATAGAGGCAATATAATATGATCTTTGTATGATTATTATTTTCCTTGCTGAAGCAGCAAATATAATTTACATATAGATGCAGGCTTTTCAAAGAATACATTTCTATATTTAGTTTAACTCTGTCAGCAATAGCAGTTATCCATTTAGACTAGGAATGGGCTGTTATTTATTGTTACTAATTCCTTCCCAACAGAAATGTTTAAAGAATAAACATTTTAAATAGATAATATTGTATTTTAATATTTATGAACCTGGCAATAATTTTAGAAGAAAGTAGATTGGGAACTTGTTCAAATGCTTGGGATTTTGTTTAGATATTACTGAAGTTTTATTTTAAACATGTTAACTATATTGTTAATTCCAGTCCTTCCAGTCCTTTTCTCTACAAAGCAGTTATGTGAAGATTTACCCTCAGTCTAGAAAAAAACACATTGGAAGAATAGCTTCCAGGACTAGAAGATAGTTAAGAATATATTCTAATTGTTTCACTCTTGTTGATTACTTAGATGAGAGGTGTTAGAAAATATTTTCTAATCTATGATTTCAAAATAAATTCAAGAGAGCTTGTCAACTGTGAAAAGAAATAAATTATATATGTCATTTCTATTTCTACAAATTAAATCCCTCTGTGCAGGAAAGTGCTAGGCTAGAAAAAATTCTATACAAAAAATCCAAATGCAATATCAATCCAGTCACAATTTGTTGCTGAGGAAGCTATATAAATGTACCCATGTAGTTACCAGAAGTTGAGAGGTTTGAAAGAATTTTAGTTTTTTTAAAATACTTATTTTTAACTCTGGCAAGTTTTAGCTTATTAGACTGTTTGAGTAGCAAGTTGGGTCTTGAAAGCCAAGGAACACTTGTTTTAAACTGCTTAAAACAGAAAGGAATGAATTACAGTGTAAAAGAATGGCATACATAAAAATAGCCAATTCAGTAGAGTTATAAAGGTTTAGAAATTCTCATTATGGTTACAGCTGTAATCATATGGAATTCAGTACCTTTGTTATATCATTTTCACTTCTCAAGAAGTGTGATTGTGTGGTCCAGATGGTTCTGGGACTAAGGGCATCCAGTAACAATTTATATCCCAGCACAGATTTTTCCCTTCCTCTCAATAGAGCTGAGGCCTTAATTTACACATTGAAATAAACATGCCAATCTCTTCAGTAACATTGGAAACTCAAAACCAAGAACCCCAAGTTATATACTCAAGATTCCAAACTGACACATGAAAAGAAAAAAATGTTGTTTTTGCTATATATATTTATTGTACAAAAAATCTATAAAAGGACAAAGAGAAATTGGAACAGAAGCAATGATTATGATATACTTAACAGACTAGAGCCAGTTACAGAACTAATTCAGTTTATACAACACAGAAGAGAAATAGCCAAGGCAGTATTTTTTCCTCTAATTTTCTTTTTCTACTATGTGTATGAAAGAACAGTTGTTAGTTACCAGTTCTGATCCCATCTTCTCATAAATGAGAGTCATCTCAGTTTTTCCTTTGTTTATACTCAGTAAACCCTATGAACAGAATCAGCATATTCCTGCCCATAAGCCATTTTTTAAACTGAATAATAGTTGGGAACTTTTTCTGGCAAGATATGGAAAACTGTTTTTCTAGTATAACATTTACCATATTAATTTCAGATGTCATGATTTTTAACTGAAATCAACAAGAACTTTGTGCATTTGATCAATGACAATGAAGCAATGACATAAGGTGGAATTATGAAAAAAATTGAACTCAACAAAATATCAGCAAGATTCTAACAACACTGGTGCTTTTTAAAAATATAAATTGGTATTAACATAATCCTTCTTATGACTTTAGCATATCCTTCATTTGTAAATTCTATAAAACTTTAAATCATTTCACTTAAAACTCACAACACTACTGAATGAGGAGCCCTCTTCTTTTGATGAGACACATTAGTAAACCAGTTTACACATTAGTAAACCAATTTACCTTAAAATCACATCAGAGTTGGTAAAGAAGTTTGCAAAAAGTTTTAGGAGTCCTAAGTATGTTTAATACTTTAAAAAGAAAGGGGAAAGTGTGCATTTTTTTATTCCTGATTTTCTAATAAATTAGAAGCAGTTGGTTATTGTAGAAGTCAGCTTTAGGCTTTTCTTCCAGACTAATGATTTCATAGAGTTTTCTCTCATCCATGACAACTCAGCAGAAACAAAGCCTAGCTGGACATTAACTAGCTAATTCTTGAAATATTTAGGATTTTCAGAAAGATGTAACAGCCTGGTTTACCTAAATATCGGTGGAGAACTATAATACATCCTATTAAAGTTGGGTTCAGTGGTAACAAAACACTTTGTGACTTGGAAGTAAAACATGATTGTTATGATTACAGAACTATATAGCAAATTTCCTTCAGCAGAAAGGGAGCTAATTCAAAATTCATACATACTAATCCTCACACACTGTCTTTACAAAAAGAAAAAACAGACATAAAAGTCTCTCTTCAGCTCTAGGGTGAATCATAAAAGGAAAACCCCCTCCTACTCTCTTAAAATTTTCTTTAACCTTCCATAGTGCAAATGGTACCTTAGCCCAAAGCAAGTCTCTCAATACAGAAATTTTACAGTGAACATTCAACATTTAAGTCCAGGTGCTTTGCTTCACTCCTACAAAGTCTCTGAGGTTTCCACGTATGTTCTGATGGGACTGCCAATTACTTCCAAAGTGAAGCAGCATCCATTTTGTAGAGAAAGGTAGCAGGTCAGGGTGATGGTTAAGAGGTGAGAATGCATTCACTGATCAAGTACAACGGTCCCTGTTGAATAATATCCACCATGGCCCAAAACCGACTTGCACCTTATCCCAACCAAAATTACTATACGACACTATACATGCTGTAATAGAATCAGCTTTCCCTTGGAATCTCAATCTTCTCTAATTGGCAGCCTCCTCTGTTTTAAGACTGCCAATAGGCTTCTGCCTAGAAGAAAGATTAAAATGATAGCTATGTATGTCCCATGTGCTGGACTGGAGTGAAAAGCTCTGAACTCTTTTTTTTATATATATTTTATTTTTTTATATTTTATTTTTTTATTTTTGATGTTCAAGTGCTGTGTTTGGTCATGTCATCTAAACAAACAAACATAAACACAATCTTAACCAGTGAATGGCCTTTTGGTCATGTGATTAAAATAAAGAACAAAACTTAGCCCATGTGATCATCTTCAATCTCATTTCTTCAGCTCACATACACAGGCATATGAACCGCTCACACACATACTCATGCTCACACATTCTTCTATGACATTTATAGACACTAATATAAACAAAGTAAATAATAATATACTTGTGGACTGATATTTACAAGTACACCTCCAAAAATAATTATGCCTGTCTGCCTTTTGTGAGTCAGATTACCCCAAACAAAATACTATCCCATTGGAAAGACGTATTATTAGCAGATAAGTTGGATCTTATCTTTCTAGTTTAGCACCATTGGGCAGTAGAAGAAGAGAATCAAACTACCCAAATCCAGAAAGAAAGCATCCAAAATTTAGGAAATACCCAGCTATTTGCTCTGTTATATTTAATGTGGCCCATAAATATTATTAAGCACTGAGTAGGAAATTATGAATTTTCAGATACAAGGTTGTTTTTATACATTAATATTGGCTGCATCATTGCTTCCTAAGGCTACAGTCCTAACACACTTATTAAAAATAAGTGCCATTGAAGTAACAAAGTTTGTATCTAAGTAAACATTCACAGGATCAATTTGCATGTCTCAAAAAAATCCTAAATGGCTTTGGACCTTTGCACCAGTAGGGGACCATTGTTACAAAACAGACAGTAACAAATTATACTAATAGATGGGCAAAAGGGTGAATTATATTTGCTCTGCTAAATCTTTGCTCTGTTTATATTTGCATGTAAAATTCAAGTAGAATATTCTCCATCACTGATACAGATTACCCAAAATAAACTGAAGTGGCTTAATACAGTGCTAACTATAAGGCAAAGTATATTCTTTGCTCTCAGTGCTTATGGTCCCTCTGATTAGCTGAATGAAGTATTTTGGTGTTTAATGAGCTTGGAAAAGTTGGAACTGCAACTGTTTCAAGTCACTAGGTTTTGGCTTAAGCATGTAATTCAGCTGTTCTGGGTAATATTTTTTAATTGTAGTACATTCAAACATTGTCATCCTCTTTCCCTCATTCACTCCAAGAAAATAATGCAGAACTTTTTCTTAATTAGATGATATTGGAAAATACCCATTTGTAAATCCTACTTTTAGAGGTCCAATTTGATCATCACTATATCAGTTCTCACGTAATGGTGTGTGTCTGTGTCCTCCATCCTTTCAGCCCAGTAGAACTACCAACAAGAAATTAATAGATATTGAAAATGGCCTGGGCATTTCTCTCCCCTATGTTTCTAGCAGGGAAAGACTTAATGCCTTAGCCTAACAATACCTCTGTCTTAAAGAAGGAACAAAGTTAAAAATCTGATAACAATAGTTACAAATCAAACACCTTCTTTGCTATCAGCATATATGGAGAGAAAGTTAAGGAAAGAGCATTTTGTTGGGCTTCTTAATGAGATGTTCTTTGTTATGCTGAATGGTTGAATCTAAGACCCACTAGGTATTAGATAGAAAAGTTATAATAGGAAGCATTTCTGTTGATCAAATATAATAGAGGTAGATTAATGAATTTCCTGTCTCAAATTACACTGCCATTCCCATAATTTCATTATTGTCATATTCCTTTTCTAGCATTTTAATTTCATTCCTGGAGCAGAATTCCAGCATTCCTATCAATTTTTAAAATAAATTTCTTGCAGCCCTATCCCCATATATAGCTTTTACAGAATAATTCTAAGGCCAATGATTTAATAGGTTGGCATCACTAATCTCAGATATGTTCTCCTATGTATTATATATTTATTTTCTAATGTAAAAAGACCTACTTAAATCCATGATTAGGAAATACTATCAGCACACTCTCAAACGTAACCAGAAAACATGAACTGTAGATGTTGTTTTCAAAGAACAAAAATGAAGGATTGTATGTGCTATATGCCCTGTTTGTAAAATATCAGAATCCACCTTTTGTGAATGATTGTGCTGGTATTGTATTAGAGGAAAAATGCTTGATTGAATAAATATTTGGAATTCATTAATTTTTTATTTGTATATCAAATTTTTAAAGATTTTTGAATGTGTATGTCTGTGTGTACACACAGATAAAAAACGAGTCCATCAGCAATGTATGATTTGTCTAATTGTTGGAGTGGGTAATTGAAGAGGAGTTTTTGTGTAAGATATAGTTGTTTTCAATCACTGCTAGAAAATTTGGAATATAATGTTATTTGTATTATGGATTGACTTAAAAGGAAAAAAGTTGAAAAAGTTATCCCTGTAGGATAATGTAGGATTATTGTTTAATAATTTCCCTTTGATTACCAATTCTTTACAGAGTACCATAGCGACTTAAATTACAAGCTATGCAACATGTACTTTGCTCTATTCAAAGAGAAAGCAGTACAATATCCCTTCCAATGACTTGTTTATTGAGATTTTTCACATATTCTCTGAACTGCCTGTTTCTGTGCCAAGTTCAATAAGAGCCTGAAGGTAGACTAATATGTTGCAAAACAAGGAGCAAAAATGGAGAGAACTTTACATGCAATATTATTAGTTAAGTATGATTTGCAACACATCTGACATAGGTTTCTAGAGCAAAGTAATACTTCAGAGGAGGGTTGAAATACCAGTTATTTGCAGATTTTGTGTTCATTCACAAAGATGAAAAAATTCAATAAGACAACAAGAATTGGAAAATAAATCAGTGATCTTATTCTACATTATTATATAGCAAATACTCAGAATTCATATTCAGAAAAATGAGACAAATAGTAAAGATTGCTGGGATCCATTTTTTTAGACAAATCCCACATTACAACATTTATGCATACTTTTTCCTTTGCCCAAAATATTAAAATGATAATATATAGGTCATTCACACTGCTGATAATCCACCTTTGGGAATTTGGCAGCGCATTGTGAAGGAAACCATTTAATTTTGTTTTTCAAGAACACTCTAAATCTTTGTATAAGTCTGGTAAATGACAAGAATGCAGATTAAAGAACGACCAATGCAGGTAACAAATACTGATATAAGAGATGGAACCTCACCCCACCCCACCCCACCCTAACCTACCCTGTCTAACAATCTTTTAAAAAATAAAAAACTCTAAGCTACTGAAATCTTAAGTATTCCAGCTTTAAATGCCCTACCAGTTGCAGAACTGTTATTCTCTAAGTGTTTAAACTCTCCATTTCATTTACACTATGGTTAATAAGTTAGGGTAACTTAGCCAATTTGAAGAAGCTGAGAAGGCATGTTTGATGAGTGCTTTGAAAAAGAGTGAAGCGCTTCAATCTATAAGTGCTAGAGGGGGGAAAAGCAGTACAGCTCAGAAAGGGCCAGGAGAGTTTGTTCTCTGTGCCACCTTGGGTAAGCGACTGTTCCCTTCTTGGAGATTTAGGATTTAACTCATGAGAAGTGCTAAGTTTCTGCTCAACTTTGAGCAGCATTGAACTCCCTAGCAACAGAATAGAGGTGGGAGTCTGTTTTTTGGGCAGAAGTTCATCCTATATATCTTCAACCAAAAATTCAGCCATGCCTTCTTTACTGATTTAGTACTCTGGAATTTTAAGGAGAAATAAAAGATTTATGAATTTGCCTTCAAAAGAACCAAAGCTGTTCTCTATATAGAAATCTGAGTGCTGAGATCCACATCAACATTAAGTGCTAGAACTAGAAAAATAATCTGTCTTCCTGATAATCTCATTTGACTCTTCTTCTTCCCCATTTATTAATACCCATATAAATCCAAAATCAGTGGAAAAGACTTCAGAAAAATCCAAATGGCATACTTTAGCTGTTTGAAGACAACAGAACAGCTGTCACATTGGCAAGCCAGTTGGTTGGCTCAAAATTGTCTATTCTGAAAATCTCAACTAAATTCTTGGCTCCAGAATGGCCAGACTGCCCTCCAATCCATCACCTCAGCACTTGGGTTCCAGACCTCTGACAGGCATTTCTGAAGGGTTGCATCATACCACACAGCAGCTCCCTAGACAGCCCAAGCCGAAAGTGGAGAAACAAGCCCTAAAGCAGCAGGAACAGTTGAACTCTAGAGAAACAGGGATCCTGATTTCATACTGTCATGAAAAGAGCAGAAGGGAAGTAAAGACGCCACAATGGTATGAGCGGTTGGAGTCCCAATGTTTTTTCAGTTTGATGCAGTAAAACTAAATGCCTATTTAATTCTCACTTGCCTGTCTTGTTTCCTTTTTCAGTAAGCAATTACAAATTCTTCATTCCAATTTCATTGCACAAATNNNNAACAACAAACTTTCACATTAATATAATCCTTACTTTGACCTCACAAATAGAAAGAATTTGGAATTGATGTACATTCCAAATGTTATAATGAATCAGGGGAGCAGACTTGCTCATTACAAAGTTCCTATTCATTGTTTTACCTAATTTTTTACTTCTGTTTAGGAAAGAAAGTGATCCTTCTAAAAAAAATACACAACCTGATATGTATGCCATCCCATTTGCCAAAGTGCTTCAGTCTTTGAAAATAATATTTTGGTGGATCATTTATAATCTGACTACTGATAACCATAATTGGAAAAAAATGGATTTTTCTATTCCAAACAAGTTAAATTTTTGTTTCCTACACAAACAGTAAATCAGCAAGGAATGGCTGGACATAGGTCACTGTCAAATAGCAATATTTTGTTTTCTAGTTCACATGCTGGATTAGGACTTCTAATAATGGATCACTTATTTGAGTTCCAAGTTGCAACATAACCCAGTTGCCTAGAAATCCACCTTTGAATACTTTGACTCCATAATTATAGCTGATGTAAATAATAATTAGGGTCTTAAAAATTTTTAACTTTTACTTCCCCTCTTCTTTGATTCCCATGATTATGAGTCATGTAATTGTAATCATTTGCTTTCCTAATAGAAAACAGCAAGTGCTAAGTTCTAGATGCAGTTTGTTGTGTTGGCACCATGCAATTGTCTTGGACAAAAAGTTCTATCTTCTGTGCCTGAAATCTTATTTAAGTTGAAGATTACAATTACTGTATTCCTGATGTATGGCTAATGCTTTGTCACTTGAAGGGTAGTTATCTTCTGTCTACTTTCAACAGATTCTTGAAAACAAAACAGCAACATAAAATTCAACCTATGGCATCAACCTTAGTGGAATTCTATTTAGAAAGCATTTCCTATTCATTTAATTCTCTTACATTGTCCTGGATTTTGCTTCTTCAGATAGAAGCAGAATTGGACAGTATTGTTTGGTTAAGTGAAGGAAAATCATACTACAATTTAATTAAAAAGTGGAAATTAAACTCTATATAAGTGCATTTAACATTAATTTAAAAAGGATTAAAATGTTAGGAAGGGGGAAAAGGAACAGTACAGAGCAATACATCCTATTATTCAAGGATTGATATGTCAAATATTAGCCAATGGAAAAAATATTGTACATAACCAGAGTAAATGGATGGATCTAGTTCTGCAAATAATAAAGGAAAATTGCCAATTCTATCATATATACATGCATATATATGATTTTTTCCATTAGAATATTAAGGAAAAGTGACACAGAAAAAAAGATTCTATTGCCAGGAATAAATAAATAAAAGAAATTTTCTCTCTTAACTTCATCCTGCCTGGAGAGATTCCTCTTCTATAGATAGTTTTCTTTATCCTCACATGAACAACACCCTTTCCATGGTCTTTTTTACACTACCTCAAAGGTGGGTTCAGGGTGAAAACATGTAATTTAAATTCAGTGAATTGGTTTCTCAGTTTTCTAAGAAGTAGGAGCTGTAGAATAATAACTTTTGAAGAAAGATTGCTCAGGTTATGTGAAAATATTGAAAATAAAGAGTTGAATGTGAATACAAGACAGCTAAAATTAACAGTTTATCCTCCACTTAGATAATTCCTCCATAATCTCCATTCCAATAATGCCTCTATTTCATTCCTTTTTCTTGCTATCATGCAACTCACAGAAGCATTCCAAATGATCCCACTTTTCATTTCTTTGGAGTCTCCCATCTCTTTAGGGATTCAGTCTCTCAAAAGGCAGGCAGGTTCAGCAATCCTCAACTTCTAAATCATACTTTCCCTCCCACCCACCTCCCCCAAATCCAGGATGGCACATATCTCTCATGTTGGCAGATTTTGTTCATATAAAATATTCATTTTAACCCCCTTCTCCCCATTGATCTCTATAACTTCATACAACATTTTGTTCCATGTTATCACAATCTAGGAAGCTGTTGTTCTTGTAAACAGGTTGAGTAGCTTCTTTTTTCTGATGAACTTTTCACTTTATAACCACTTTTGCTTCTCAGATCAAGAGAAGAAGGGGGGTTGGGAAGAAAGAGTAAAGCTTAAAAAGTATAGGGTCAAACAAAGAGCTTGAAGAGGAGAGAAGAATGCTTGTTTCAGATCTGCCTCAGGGATGAAAGTATTGATCCAAAGACAACTCATCCCCTCTCCATTAATGTGATGTCTGATTTGATTATTGCACAGCGCATGTTGTCACTTCAGAGATTTTCAATACAATTCTGTTCATTTTGTTCTTTTTCCCACAATTACTTTCTTTTAAAAAATGTTTTAAAATGCAAATGAATGGATTCATCAATGTCAGGGTGCATCATTGAAGCAAGATTCTGGGGGAACAGGAAAAGGATGTAACAGAACAGGTTGGAAGTTTAAGAGCATCCACACCTATCAACAACCATGCCAGGGATTTTGCCATAGATTATCTGCTGTTTGTCATTGAAATACAGCATGTTGATGGGAGACATCTTGGTGGGTGTACAGCATGGCCCTGCTGAACCCCGTGGATTAGCTTGCTGCACCAAGTGGGTATGGGGATATTTTTGCATGAACATATATTCACACTGGCCTGAACAATAGTTGGCTTTGTATCGCTTCGGAGCAATTATCCAATCCCAGCCGAAGGCTTCAAAGTCAACAGTCAGAGGGTAACGGCAGCAGCGGGACTCGGTTGAATGCTCATCACAGTCTAACCCTAGATTCCGACGGGAGCGTTTGTTGTTCTCCAGCACACGCAGCTCCATGAAGGGGTGCTACAAATGACATACAAAAAGAGAAATCACAAAGACATGCATTTAGGTAGAATCGCTGTTCTCCAGTGATGAGATAACAGTTTCAGCTGAGGAAAATAGCTTATGACAGAGTTTTGATGGGTACCAGTTACATACATATCTAATATAATCCATCCCTCAGGTCTCATCTGTGCAACCTTTGCTGTCCTTTTGTATCTCTTAAGTAATCATATGAATATATGTTAATCTCCACAGACTTACCAAACCGTACTATCCCTTGACCATCTTTCCAGGACAGCCCACCATTCCTACAATCAGAATTACAGCATCCAGTTATTTAATTCCTAACAATAGTCCTGAGCTTTGCTCCTTTAAAAAGAAGCACTTTAGCTGACATCATGATGAGATATTCCATACGCAAATTCAGATATACTATGAAAAAAAATTCCATGAAAAAAGTGGAATATTGATCCATCAGTTGCTTCTGAAAAAAAAAGTATTCAGGCTAAAAGGTCAGTTTGTATGTAATGGATGAACAGAACTTTGGAAGAGATGGATTTTTTTATATTTTGGGTTGTATTTTTGTTAGTTATATATGGGTTATTCTGAATTAAACTATAAGAATCATTAGTTAATTATCATTAAAAGGAATAGATATCAAGAAAATAATTCAGAATGAGGAGAAATAATTTTTAAAAAGTTTTTATACAGGAAAACTAAGGTGAAACTCATACTAGTAATTTGCTACATGTTTACTTGAAAAATAATGTGAAGACATATAGGATTTAATTAAATCATGAAATAATATATAATAGCTCTCTAAATAAACAGAGACTTAATTCTTAATAAGGTGCCATTTTAAAATACATGCTGCTAAATTCTGAATTCCTGAGAAGGAAATTTCATTGTTAGACCTCAAGCTAGCACAAACTGAAAAGTTGCCCTCATTTTTTAATGTAAATAATACTAAGCAGACACAAAATGTATCTTAATTCTATATTTGAAAACAACAAATGTTATGTTTAAATTCATGCATATTGTAATAAGAATATTGCAAGAATACTGATTGTGTTATTATCAAGCAAAAGTCACTACTTACAATAAGCACAG
>JANHZU010007992.1:27400-41992 GCA_032468055.1 Acrochordus granulatus | reverse complement strand
TCTGGATTATATTTTAAAAAGAAAAATGGCTACTTTTAAAAGCAGCAAAAATTGCAGAAGGGAGGAGAGGATTATTTATAGAATAAATAACAGGAAAAAAGAATTAGCCAGCGATCATAAAAGGTAAGGGGAAGAATGTCACAGCATTAGTGACAGCATTGGTGGCTGTGGCTGTAACTGCAACTGTGACTGCATCTATCGGAAAAAAGCTCTGGCTTCACTTGAACAGGAAATGGAAGAAAGATTTGCAAATATGAAGAAAAGATGAACAAAACATTTAAAGGATTTAATACAAATGAGTGGAGATATTAAATGGTTTTGGAAGAAATAAAGTTTTGTTTTAGACTGGGAACAGTTCCAGAGGAACCTGGTGATATTAGAAAGAACACTGTGTAACATTTTTGGAACTGGATGAACAAGATATGGATAAAGAACTGGGCAAAGTCTACAGAATTAATAGAAGATATGTAATACTAGGAAATGTACCAAGATATATACTGGTGTGCTTTGTCAAGAAGAAGACAAGAGTCCACAACAACATTTTAACATTAAGTTAAGGGTAAACAAGAAATAATTTTATTCAGAGAAAATTTATTAAAATATTGAAATTAGAGGAGATGCAGGTGGATCAAAAGGAAGGATTGGCACAACAAATACAACCAGAGACTGAGGAAGAGACTACGATATTGGGTAAAGACTTTGGTAATGGAAGAATGGACTGTGAAGATGGCAGAGTTCACAGAGATGGCAGGATTGATATCTTTCAGGATAAAACTAAATACCCTTCATGGACTTTTTCATGAATTGGTGAATGAATTGATGATCTTTGGATTTTTAGATTAAAAAGGATTGAATATGGAATAGAGGGGAACTATATAATGTAATCTTAGAGAAGGAAGAGGGATATGTTTGTTTGTAACTGCTGAAATTAAGAATTTATTTCTTTAATTATCTTTTTCTTTTTTCATCTTTCTGTATCAATGCTACCTTTCACACTTTTTCTTTTTTATTTTCCTGGTTTTTAATTTTTCCTTATATGTTTTCATATTTGTGTTTTAGTCATTTTACATTATTCAATTAAAAGTTATATAAACAATTATTAGATGTTACTCCTTTGTATGCTAGCTACACTACATAGTCTTTTGTGTGCTAGCTATGCTAGTTATCTACTAGATATACTGCTTTCCCAACTCTAGTTTGGTTAAATCCTGACTAAGGTTGCTAGATGTGAAAAAAAGAAAATTCTAAAAAAAGAATATTTCACCAGATATTGGCTGTCATAACAAGCTGTATCTGTCAAATATTTTTTTCCAACAAATTTATTAAACATGCAATATTCTTTTTGTATTTGTATCTGCTAGCTCTTTGACTAATAGATTAGATAACTAGAAAAATAGCTGTATGGACACTACATACCCAATTAACTTTGTTTCTCTTCATAAAAAAGCATATTATACTTTGTTTAATATATATATTCAAATATAATTTCAACAGCGTTCTAATTCAGATGTTAGGAACTTTCTGCATAATGGCTATTAAGCTATATTTTGGTGTGTGTGTGTTCATTTAGTTTGCATAACTGATAAATATAGCTTACTATAAACACATTCCATGATATTACAGCAATTCTTCTTTCTTCAGTAAATTTTTGTAAATATTAAAATGATCCTTTTCTGTCTTTGTAGTAAACAGCATACTGAACCAAAACTGATGTAGTATAATAGTTAGAAACAGACCTAAAAATCAGGTAGTACTTGTCCTGAATTTTGTTTCTACAATGAGTCTACTAGCTGGCCTTAAGCAGTCTGTTTCTAATAACCTGTTCCTCTCTATTCCATATCCAAAATAGAAAGGATCAGGCCATCTCTTTCATTCTGTGTTAATATAATCTTACTCCCCCTTGAAGTTAGTGACTGTGTAAATTGGACAATATGATATCTAAACATGTATAGTATTAAATTCAACCTTTGAAGCTCAACTATTTTTTTGAAACTGGGAGAATTCTATATTCATATTGCTACATGCTTTCTTTTCATGGTAATAAAGTTTAGTACTTTATTATATAGTTACTTTAAACTTAGTGAAAATTGAGGAATTTATGATTTAAAGGATATTAACTCAGATCCATAATTTATATGTTACATGTATACAATAGTGGTTCTTTTAGATTCATGCGGCAATCACTTTCTTTTGGTCTTTTTGATATATTTTGAAGTAAAGGATAAAACTTGCTTTAGTCATGCTTGACCCTTCATAACCAGTGGCACAGCACTGTAGTTTTATTTCTAATAATATGCAAATAATTTGCCATTGCATTCTTTCGGGATATAATGGTGGTCTGCTTTAGTTTTTCCTAGTTTAGAATACAAACTTAGACTTTCTTGCTGATCTTCCAACAAGTATGTGTCTATTTGATTCTGTTTAATTTTTCTCAGATAAAGCAAGATTTCTAGGTGCTGACACCTTCTGAGTTTCCCTGAAGATAGGTGTTTCACAGCTACTCATGCTTCACTGCTTTGGAACTTGTACTTTTTTGCTAGCATCTTGATGACTTTATGGCTCTTTTTATAATTGGAAAAAATTCAGTGTTCCCAATTCCAGAATTCTTGACAAATATTCTGTAGAGGAATTAACTCTTTCCAGCTAACTACTATGTTTATGCAAGAATTTTCTGGTGATACCAAATAGGTATCAAAAGTATTGCTGCTTGAAAGTTTCATGCTATGAAAATGGAGAGAAACAGGGTACTCACTATGTAAAATCTTTTGATTTTAACTCATATTAAAACCATTTCCATAGAAAAGCCATTAATTCCATGGAAATAATGCCACTATGATCAAAATGATGTCCTTAAGTTTCAAAAGACACCATAATAATAAGCAAGATAAAGTTTCTAGGAGATATAATTTCATTTAGACTGAATGATTTAATGTTTTGATGTATATGCAGAGAAGTTAAACTACATATATACTTTTTATATATTGTGGTTTTATAAATAATGTTTTAAAATTGTTGTCTAAAATTGTATCATGATTCTCCCATTTTTTTAGATGGGAGAAATACACCTAACAATACCTTTATATTTTTGGAAATGATCTTTGATAAAAATAAAAGCATTTGTTAAGAAGAATTGCACTGTATGAAAACTGTTCTGGATATATGGATATATTAATTCAGTTGTGATTTTTTTGTGATTTCTATACATACATTAGTATGCGCTTATGGTGTGCAAACATAATTGATTAAATACTATCAAGTTGGTCTCAATATTTAGTGACTATTTAAATAGACTTTCAAGATGATCTGCCCCAATGTGTGGCACATTAGGTTTTCCATTTATGCACCCAGCACCAATGTAGCTGAGTGCACTAGCCATCTTTCTACTGATTGTCATTTCTTCACTTTTCATCCACTTTTCTTCCATTATGGGCTTTTTAAGGGATCTGACTCTTCACATATTATATCAAAAATAAGATAAATTGAACTCGATCATTTGCACCTCATGAGAACTCTAAATTGATTCTTTTTCTATTATCCATTTGTTTGTTTTCTTGGCTAACTATGGTATTCTCAGGAATTTTCTCTAATACCAAGAAATACAATATTTTTACAGATTCCAAACTTTGATTAATAATGAGACTTTTTGGAATGCCAGAAAATAAAACGTAAAACTAAGCAGGGTTTTTTTTTATGAGAGTTGACAGTAAAAGATTTTACAGTATGGAAACTTTCATAGGCAGTAAATTCTTTCTAACAGCCTAAAAAGTAGTAAGTAATATAGGAAATGATCAATAAATCTCCATACAGAAGCAGTTAGAGAGAAGTGCCTGGGATAGAGATTTAAATTAATTAATTGTTCTTTATCTTTGCTGGGATGAATAGAACAGTTACAATAGAATCTGCCATGTATCAGAAGGTTTTCCTTGGGAAGTCAATTACATTGACTTCTCACACTGTTTAGTAAAATGGGATACAGATTGGAGAAGAAAAAAACATACAGCACAATACTAGGTATATAATATTGTATTGCATGTCATTATGTTTTTTCTCTTTTGTTTAATTTGATCTATTTATGCTAACCTTGACACAGAAATAACAAGTAGCTTTGATCTGAAGCCCTGGTGGGTAAAAGCAAGAATGGTCATTAGTTTGGCTGTAGTAGAAATGTAGACCTGCAATCAAACTTATTTCTTTGGAAGTGTTGCCTGCCTATTGTTCAATATATTATCAATGATCAATTTTAAGGTTTTTGAGATACCAGAAATATACACAAAGTAACTGAATAATTGCATGCTCTAATGGTGTAGATATCTCAGGGAAAGATTTGAGATCACTCTTTTCCATGATTGCTGTTCTGGGTTTCATAAGCTTCCACCAAATGATACAATGTTATGTATGAGTTTAGTGTTGATTTATAATGATAGTTTTTGACATACCTATCAAAAATGCTGGTTATCACTGACTTGGATAGTAGAAAGAGTTGCTGGTGCAAGATGGGTGGTAAAATAAATACAGTCACAGAAAAGTGATGTTAAGCTGTATACTTAAATATGCATGGTAATTAGTACAGATTTGAAGATTGAAATAAACTTCTTAATGGAAAAACAAAGTATGATTTTAAATAGAGGCGAACATGGCTGACCAGAAGGATAAAATAATATAATCTTTTCAGAGGATTGGATAAGGACAATAGGATGTTAGACTAATGTTATATTTCTCTGTTTCATTCTCTTTCTTCATTATAGCCTATTCTACTGCAGAGGATAGCATTTATATGACCATTTTATCCATTCTTAACTTTCTTCACGTTTCATGCTGTTTCAATCATTCCTGTTTAATTTTGCCATTTTTTTGCCTCATTCAGCAGATAAATTGTTTAACTCTGGGTTTATGGTGGAATTCCCATGGCTGTTATTATCATGTCTAAGTTTAGAGATAAGTACTCAAAAGAGCACTCATGAGACCACAAAGACAAAGAGCAGAATTGATTTGAGGTCTTTCTTGATAGGAGCTTGATTCCCAGCATTATTGGCAGAAATTAAACACCTTGTCAATGCTATGATGAATGCAGCAGGACTCCATCTAGAAATAAACCATTGTAATTGGGTTGGTCCATGAAGGACATCTTTGTATAGGCATAATCCATATTTTGTTATCAATTTATTGAAGAAGGTATTTGATGAAGATTGTTACAACACATCCCTATTAAATTTTATGATTTTTTTTCTTAAGATGGCTTGTTTGTGTGATTGTGCCACATGCTATTCAGTATGAGTTTCCAAGCTTGTTATTATCTCAATCCACAGTTTTCACATTTCAAATACTTATTTTTTTAAAACAAGTTTTGTTTTTACTGGTAACTACAAAACTTATGAAGTTACAATGATTACAAATTATCCTTATCAAGATGCTAACTCCATCCACTATGTGGAAATGAATCCTTATTTTATACATCTGTATACAAGCATATTTACACCCAGAAAGGGTTGATTTTTTTTAATTAAAAAAATCAGCTAAAATTACAAAAATAAATGAGCACCACAGCATAAAGTCAAAATAAGAAAACTGTCTAAACACATTCTTTATAAAAGTCCTGCTGAAATATAGATAAATTTGAAATGGGAAAGAGAAGACTCATTCTCTTGGGAGAGATACTGTTGATTCTGAATGTCATCTTTGATCAATTGTAGCATACAAACAATTAAGGAATGGCCTGCATTTCTACCATGTTATGGTTATGCAGAATGGTAGACTTTGACAGATGCAGCTTCTCAAAACCCCAGAAGACAATGTCATAATCAAGAATGGCTTCTGAGATTCTCTCTTCATGCAATTCTTAAGGATATTTCTAAAAGGCTTGGTATGCTGTAATACCCATTTTTAAAATATTCCCCAAAACACTCAGAGAACTTGGTAGATATATATCTCATTTTCTTCCTTGTCTCTTTCTCCTGAGTCTGAAATAGACATCACTTGATGAACTATCCTGACAGACTATGAATAGCATGTTGGTTATTTTTAAAGTTATATTTGGGGAAAGGGGGATCCATTCCCAAACTTTTTAATTTTTCTCTGGATAGAATTCACATTTTTAAAGCATGTTTATGCACTTCAGTTCACAGAAAGAATTTTACTGCATTGGTATCAGACTTGATATAGTTGTAAACAATAACATAAATACTGTATGATACAAAAAGAGGTTTCTACATTAACTAACACTACTGCATGAGTTGCATTTTCATCTTCAAGTGAGAAGTAGAGTGACAAATAGTAAAAAGAAAAAGGCAAAGGGAATTTCCTTTTTAAATCTAAAACAGAAATTTCAACCTTATTCAGAGATATTATCTTGTTGCTTACACTATGCAGTGTTATTTTTTGTAAGTGCCTATGAATATTTCAAGGCAGATATTTTTTACTGTTATGAACATAGTATATATGTTTATTTGTGTTGTGGGGGAATGTCTGCTGTTGTTGCTTTCTGTTAACTTTTGCTCAAAACACTATATTTATACATGCCAAGGCTGATTATCTAAAAATTAATCTATATATTGCAAAAGAGAGTATGTATTTTTAATTAATTAAAATTGTTGGCCACATAGATAATCTAACATACTTCATCAGCTAGGTGATAAGGAGTGGATTCTACCCAGCTCCTATTAGCCACTCAGCTCTTACAAGCTGCTGCTCTCCAGTTGCTGGGAATAGCTCTCCACAGCCACTTGGACATGGGCTTAAATGAACATAACAAAGTCTCCCCCAAGAAGTGCACAGATTTAAACTGGGAAGGAGATCTGAATTCCTCCAGCTGGGTGTTGCTATCTTTGTTAATGATTTTATATTTGTGAAAGAGGATTATAGATGTCAAGGCAGTACTTTAAGAGTTTATGTTATGTTAAAACAACATAGACAAAAATGAAACAATGTTGGAGTAATTAAGCCTTTAGTAACCTATTTAGGTGAACAGTTGTTTATAGATTGGCAAATCTTTTCTTACTATTCGAATTAATTATTACATCATAAGTAATGGGAGTCATTATTATCTAAACTAAAGATTTGATTTAAAAAGAACAATATTCAAATAAAATTATTATTCTATGGCCTAAGTAAAACTTTATTAAATGAAAATATTCATCCTTTGATTTCACAGTGAGGCTCGCTAATATAAAATGTGCAGTTTCATTAATAAAATGCTTAATAGTATATCTGAATAGTATTATTTATGCTGGCTCCATATTGCACAGAATAAAGCTTACAGGATTATCCATCTCTCTCTTATTTCTATTTATCTAATACTAAATTTAAATTTATGTTAAAATAACGTAGACAAAAATGAAACAATGTTGGAGTAATAAAAAAGGTCAGATATGGATTAATAGAATTTATCTTGTGGTGGAAATCCTATATAATTCATATATGTTGCAAAGACGTAGTTTAGATCAGTAACACAAATTATTGTTTTATGTATCTTTTGTTATATTTATTCCAAAAGGGTAACCATATAAAACTGATATAACAAGGTCATAGAATACTAATTTTAAATAAGTAGTTATGAAAATTTAGTACACCCATTTTAGTTCTAACTTTTTAAAATAATAATTTTTTATCCTGTCTTATCTATAAAGAAATCTTTACAGCCTAGTCATTCAGTTCTGGTCAGCAAAAATCCATTAAGAATTACCAGAAACAACAATATTTTAATCCTGATCAGAGAACCCCCGCAGAACCCCACTTTATATTCCTTTGTCTTAATTTTAATAATCCTTATCATTATTCTCTTTGAATAGAGTTCCAGGATGTGACTTCTTTCTATTTTTGTCTCTTTTCAGGAAGACCTTCAAAATTTTTAACACATCTCTTTTATAAATCCAAAATGAAGGAGATATCCAAGTCACTCTTCTGGTTTCTTATTTTATATATCTTTCTTAATTGTTAAGACATCAGCCAGTTTCATTTGTATATCCAGTGTAACAACTTTCTTATCTGTCATTTTTAAATCCACATTCAAATCAATCTTAGTCTCACTCTTGTTAATCTTAAACATAACTTCTGAGTGCATTGATCCCAAATATCCTTAAATTCATCCCTAGTTAGAATAGTTTGTTCCATTATGTATAAGTGTGTCTCTTCTTCTTTAATTATAATCTTTTAATTCTTTTTGGTTCCGTTTAGTATTCAACCTTCAACATCTCCATCAGGAGTTGTTGAATACTAAAAGCAGATGCTTTTCAAATGATTAGATTAGCTGTATATAGAAATTATTTTATTATTAGTTATTTTTAAATAAAATATTTAAATATTTTTAAATATTTTCAGAATTTTCTGTAGGAAATAAAAGATGTACTGTATTGTGCAGAGCACAAATAACTTCAAAATAAGTGTTGGTGTTTCTTAAATGGGCTCCCTGTGCAGCATTATGTGTTGTGAAGGCAAGAGATATGGTCAAAATTGATCTGGGACATGATAAAGAACATTAACAAAGCCACATTGATACTAGATACATACAAACCCCTGAATATGTCTACAACAGCTCTTTGACAATCAATTTATTATATTTACTAAAATGAGCTTTTATAAAAATCTTCTTGAACTCCAAATATTCCTTAGAGATCTTGTTTTGTTGCAGTACAAATTAGCTTTGCACACAATCTTATTTACATTCAAAAATAAATCATAATGTGTTCAGTGGGCTTACTCTATAGAAAAGAATAATATCTTTTGTGTTACAGCACAAGATTACAACTTTGTACTACTGTTAGTTTGAATCAGAATATAAAAATGTATATGAGGGAGGCCAAAACTTTTGCAATTGAAATCTATCTTTCAGTCAGCTGAAGATATATATGTATGACTATACCAAGCCTGACATGGAACAATAATCCTATAACAAATCATTCTTGGAAAAATATGATAATAAATAGGGCATAAATAAGTAGAAGCTAAGTACCATCAATAGGTGCATTCCAATGCAGTATAAATAATGTACATGCACATAATATTTATAAAGCTTTAAATAAGGGTGTAGTTATTTTCATATTAATAAAATTATATTCATGCCATATAATAAGAACCTATGAGATTTTTCTGGTTTTTCAACCAGAAAATCCAAATTTTTGATTAAAAGATTTCAAGCTAAGCAAACACTGTTTCTTGATCTGTGTGCTTTATTTTTGTAGCAATAATGAAGATATTGAGTTAGGGCCTGAAGTGGAGAAGAAAGATACATGCATAGAGCAATCCAGAGGCAGTAAGGAAAGGGTAGGTTGCATTAAATGTTGAAGGTCAGCTCATTGATATACAAAGGGCATAAGAAGTTGTCTTATTAAATTGTTAAATCTTTAAAACATTTGCTCATGTATACTCAGAAATCTCCCACCTAGTATAAGAAATAGCATACTATAAAATAAAGTGATTTATCTCAGCTTTTTCCAAATAAAGGGATCAGACTGGTGAAATAAGCATTGTAATCCTGCAATGTAAGCTCCATTCCTTTTAGGATATATCATAATATTGCTCTGCATGCCCCAAAAAGTCACTGCTTTTGTCACTCAGATGAAATGACAAAGTCCTGTAAATGCTGCTGATTGTGAGCATCTATGGGATAAAGCTGGATTCAAAGCATAATTGTGAAAATTTAAGTCTAAAATATTTTAGGTTGCTAGTTAAGAATGTAGTGCTGTGCTTAGGATTTTGTATTCATATGGGGTGTAAGTGTAGATGTAATGATACATCTAAACTAGTAGACTAGATCACAGAGTAATGTTTTGATTTATGCAAGGCAGTCCCCTGTCATTCATAATAGAGGAATACATAATAGGGTTCTGGGTGGTCAATGGTATTGTTATTCCTATGAACACATTCTATTTTAACTACCATTTTCTCTCTTGATTTAGAATTAAATTACATATGATAAATATTTTCCATCATTTCCATTCACCTATCTCAGCTCCCAATATCTTGCCTCAGAACTCAATGATGATAATGACAAAGTAGCAGTATTACTTTATTAGAAGCCTGGATGCAGTGGATCCCTGTTTTCTAGTATGCTAGACCAGCTGGAAATATTATACTGAAACATATAGATCGAATCACAACAAATATACTAAATTAACTTCAGATGATTATGTAAAATAAAGCTTCCTTCAACAGGTGGATACAGTACTCTTAATTCAAAAATTAAAGCATGAAAAATAGGTAATTATGTTTTTAAATAAAACAAGTACCGTAATTATACTTCTCCAAATGTAGTACAAATCATTATCAGATTATTTTTCTTTCATTCTTTTGCATGGGAAATAAATTTTGTTATAAAGAAACTAGTTGGAAAATTAATTTTCTGAGCAAAATATATTCTAGAAACCTCTGTTCCTCCTGATGCTATTTCCACACTTTTCAATCAGATGAAACATACAGGAATAATGAGTGGTGAATGTGTTACTTATGAAAATCTTATTTGCTTTAAACAATTTGGAGAGCCAGTATGAAAATTATGACATATTTTGATTTTTAAATTATCCTTTCAGTTTTTCTAACTTTCTTTTTAACCAGACTTCTTTTTAATCTCATATAGTCTTCTTTTCTTGCATGGACTTAACTTTTTTTTCAAATCAACATGGACTTGATATTAGAGCATGTATGATGGAAGAACCAAAAGCTAGTTGCATTTTACTTAAGATTCCAGAAAAAAAAAATTCCAAGAAAAAACAAATATATCACTAAATGGTATAATGAGAGGCTAAGATAGCCATGCCTTGCAAAGCATAGTGAGTAGCCTGAAACAAAAAGTTTTGAAAAGTTTCATTGTTTTTTCTACTACGCAGGTTCTTTCGAATTTACCACCAATTCTTAACAATCTGACAATTAAAGGCTAACCTACCTTCATATAAGAGAAAAGTTAGTCTTATCACATATGGAAGCAATTATCTGTTCTGTTTTTACTATCTTCATCTGCTTTCCAATGAATTACATTTAAACTGTTCTTGAAAAATTATTGCTTTAGTCTTATAGTTTAGCTAGATGTACATTCTGGCTTTTATCAAATTCCGAGGAAACAACCTGCATACATGGACAGCCCCAGTTCAATACTACTTTCCAAGTTTCCTTGGAGTTTCAACTAACAGTTTGAAGATTTTTTTGTGGATGTTTTTTTAAAACTTGACTGATACAGTACCTAATAAGCATATTCACATAAAGTACAACTGAGTCAGCAAGACACAATCAGCATTTGACCAGCGATTGTATTATGAGAAGCAAAGAAATGGGGAAATAATTTTTAATTAGGACATGGAGAGTGCTTATTAATAATGTGATGATCTTTATGTTCCCAACATAATATCTTCCACAATTGCAAAGAAAGTCTCAAGAGGCATACATATATGTTGCACAAAGGAATTAATGGCAAGAATTATCCATTTTTATAGAATAGCTCCTCCTGCTTTCAGTACAATACTGTTCAAATAGTGAAATCTGCAGCAGTTGCTTTAAATGATTCTGTGATAAATGGATACAGATGTGTTAAAAACAGACAAACTGCTGTTGGATGGCAATAGATATGCATCATGCATCCACCAGGTTTAATTTTATTCTCTATTTCTGTGTTCTTAAAGTAATATTATTCAATTCCTTTCAATTATTCAATTAATTTGTCCAATATTGTACATATATTCTCTTCTATTGGAATATTGTGTGATCCTTATATGAAATTGTAGTTTGCTTTTATGATTGTTCCATTCATTAAAAAAGTTCTGTTTTCGCTCTATGCTTCTATTTCCAGAAAGGCAAAATAGCTGTTATTAAGTAATAAAGATCTCTGTGTTAAAGCTTATAATTGCATCATCCATGGCCTGTCCATTACGAATACTGAGTAAATATTGTATAGGTAGATTTTTATTCCACTTTTATTATTGTATAGTAATATAAAGTAAACACAAAATGGCAAACATAATAATCTTTCTCTTCTCTTTTTCCCCACAACAACCCTATGAAGTGGATTGGACTAAGAGAGTATAACTGGCCCAAAGTCACCCAGCCAGCTTTCATGTCTAAGGCAAGCCTAGAACTCACGGTCTTCTGGTCTAGACCAATTCCTTACCATTACACCTACTGACTGTATTAGTGATATGAGAAGTGGAAAAGTTATAATCTGGCCTCCCAAATTTCCTTTTTCTTAAAAAAGAAAAAAGAATAAAATTGTACTGTAACTGAGGGTGAGACTTTTATTACTTTTTAAATGAGGGCAAATTTTTAAATCTAAAACAGTTCTTCATATTCCTTATATGTTTTTCTTAGACAAATATCATTGGTTATCTTTACCTTAGCAGCACTGCCTTTCTAAAACTGATTTGCATCTTCGGCTGTTTTTCTTTTTTCTTTTAAAGGAAATGTTGAGCATCGAACTTTAGAAAAGAAACTTACATTTTTGGAAAAATTACTTTTCCTGCTTCTGTATTTCTTCATTTTAATCAGTAAAGACTTTTTCAGATCCAAATTGTCTTCTCTTAGAATAATTGCTTTGGAATGTCTCAATATTCATACAAAAGTAGTTTTATCTGGAATAACTCTATTATTTGCTAGGCTGAGGTCAATACTAGACATTCCTTTCATTTTGCTTTCCTTAGCTGGAGAGATGGAGATCCCAAAATAAAAGATTTTACATGTATTATTTGTCACAGTAGGGAACAAAAGGTGAAATATTATTTATTTTCCTTGCATGGAATCAATTTATCGAATATTTTAGGAGTCACTGTTGAGCTGCATTTTTATATAAGGGTTTATTAACAGATGTGTGCGGAGGATTTTCTGATATGGTTGTTGTTACTGTTGAATCCTTGGCATTTTAATGGGATATTAAAATGATCGAAGTAGTATCTCCTAAGTGCCCTCTCACATTGAATCCTTGGAATACACATAAGTTTATGATAATGAAGAAAATCTTGTGATAGATTGAATTAAAATCAGAGCTCATAATGAAATTCGTTGGAACTATGGAACACACACACACGCACATGCACAGGTATTTGGTTGTTTGCCAAAGGAAAAATGTTTAACCTGCATTTTTTCTTAGAGTTGGGTCTATAATTGATTAAACTTTCACTAGAAGCACAAGTGACATATGATCTGAAGCACATCCAGTCTGCCTTAGTACAGTGATTCATGTACACATCCTAATTTAGGCCATTGTAGTGAATTGCATGTGGGTGAACTTTGGAAAAATGATCTGACAAGTTTAGTTTACATGGAATATGAGCACAAGAATGCTCACAGAAACTTGATTTTACAAAATATACTCTTGCTAACTAAGTAAAATTTACATAATTCTGTCATTTATCTTCAGTTAATAGAAAAATATATTTTCCAATTTTGATAACATACTAGCAGAGAAAAAATGACCTACAATGCAGCTAGTTCATAATGTGTTTTATTCAGCCAGCATTTTTGACTTAAATTGGAATATCAATATAACCAATGAGACTTAGTTCTAAGTAAATATATTGTTATGTCAAATTAATTAACCATCAGCCATATCCTTCAGATGATTAGGGATTATTGTTGAAAATAAATGTTGGCTGATGTTCCTCACTGCTATCTTCCCTGTGTTCCCTTTATTTTTAGCCCACCTGTTGTATTATCTTTCACACCAACCCAGCAGATATACTCTTCTGTTTCTTACTGTAATTTGTTTTGTAATTTTTAGATTATTAAACTCAGCAAGGATTTTGATAACTTTTGAAGAGCAGTGACAATGAATAGTGAACAATTCGTTTTTTTCTAAACTGCATTAAGTATTTTCTGCAGAATTAATGAGTAAGTGTTAGTCTTGCTTTCAGTTAAGCAATTGCCAAGAGATGACTGAATAGTGAATAAAAACAGGCTTGATGGATAGGACTTAATATCTGTTTGTAGAAAGAATAAGAAATGAGGGCACCTGGTCAAAAAGAAAAAAAAGAGATAAAAAGAATAAAACAAAACAAAAAGGGCAATATTGATCTATATAATCTGTTTTTCCTCTTCCTAAGTACTGAAATAATTTCCCATTATATTTTTGTATGTGGATAGTTTTACAAATGGATCATTGCTTTGTATTACAAAACAGGCCAGCAAATGTTCAACTGTTCAGTGTTCTGGAAGCTGGCTATATTGTCCCACTACTACTAATAGAATAACTTGGAAAGAGGAATAGGATTTGAATTTATCATACGATTAGATGAATAATATGGATGAGTGCATACTCCAATGCCCTGTGAAAAAATATTGTAGTTAGCAGTTTGACAATCCACTCATTGATAAACTTCCTTGTAGTTGTGTTAAACTGCTGAATCCAGTCTTTGAAAGGCAGAAAAGTATGTTGGCATACTTTGTTCTGATCTCATTATTTACTCCTGTTCTTTTCATAATGCTCCTGGGAGTAGTGCTGTTCTTATGGATCTCAAGATTATTGGATTGTAGGTTTTGCTTGGGCTAGTTTTGCACAAGTGAGTTTTGTGGGTATTTTCAAAAGCAGCCTGATTAGCTGCTAATTTTGTGTTTCTGATGTAAAGAGTTGGCTTCTCTCCTATCCCATATTTCCCTTTCTGGAGCTCAGAAAGGGGCATCTGT
>JANHZU010007992.1:4844-14878 GCA_032468055.1 Acrochordus granulatus | reverse complement strand
AATCCAATCCAGATGCCTGCTTTTTAAACTTTTGTTGTGATGCAATTACCCTGGACGAGTGAGAGTCTTCACAGACTCTGAACTACTGTATCTCTTTGGTTTTTGTAATATGATGTTTGTATTTTATACTCATTCTTATATATGTGTTACTTTATTGGATTGTTGTGCAGCTTCCACAGTCACTTTTGGTGAGATGGGCTAGAAAGGTATACTTAATAAATAACAAATAAATACTTTAATTGCAGTGGAGGGAATAGTAAGTTGAAAGCTCCCACAGGAAAGTTGTCTAATATTTAATCTCTTTAAGCCATTTTATAGTATAAGTACTGTATATGTAAATCATTAAAAGGGACTGAAACATAAGAAATGTAAATGTAATGAAATGTAAACATAGGAAAAACTCCATGTCATTTAAAGCTAAGCTGGTTAGCTCAGAAAGTAGGGAGGAAAGACTAGGCTCTCCTTAGTCACCTAGAAATGAAAGAGTAACTTCCAAAATAATATTAAGCTACTTGAATTCTCTCTTAAATGTTCAGTATATTTTATTTTACTGTGAGACCCAGAAATAACATAATATATAGAAATGTTAAGCTTGCAGTGAGAGGATAGTAACTTTTTATAGACTAACTTGAAAAACATTCATGAAAATTATTGTGCAGAGATTTGCACAGAAGAAATGAGAATGTACTCCAAAGGACTCCAACTCTTCTTTTCCTGGGCCCAGTAATGTAACAAACAATACCATTATCTTTGGATATTGAGATTTGTTCCCCATACCATGTCCTGCCTTCAGTATACTGAGAGATATCACAGGCATATTGTATTAGATTTTTGGATTGCACTGTAAATCTAGAGTTAAGTATCTGAAGAGATGGTTAATGTTTATTTATTTTTAAAATAATTCTTTGGGCATATAATTTCATTGTTTCCCAGGCTGTGAAACCTTTTAACTTTAAGGGATGGAAGAAACAATGAAATAGTTCATCAGTGGACTTTTCTATTTTTTAAAATCCAGTGGAAAACGTAGCTAGTTCAGAGAAAAACAAATACGAATTTTAAAAAATATGCTGAGTTTTAAACTGGCAAAATTCTTTATGTTAGTTGTACTAGTGTAATAGTAAAACTGCATAAGACATGAAAAATCAGAGAAACTATTGACTCCTCTGAGGGGATGTTCTTTCCTTGTGAAGTAGCCAGCGAACTATCATGGTAGGCTTGTAAGGGACTATATAGTGCTATAGCCGTACTAGGTAGGAGCATTTGAGGTGACATAATGGGAAAACAGTACTTTAAAACTGCAGCACGACAGCATGATGAAAATTGCATTCATGGTGAGTAAAGTGTAAGTAGAGGGTAACACCATCTGTTCTTATCTTAAATAAGGGTTGCTGGTCTGTTCTGGCAACAGGGCAATAAGGGTAAGCCCAAAAAGAGTGAAATCAGCTGTGCCTAATTGAATGACTACTGACTGGCTACAAACAAATGTAATTGGCCAATTAGCAACTATATGCCTGCGTGGTATTTGACCCTCACTGTCTCCCTGTGCCTGGTTAATAATCACGTTGATACTTTTTGTCACTGCTGAATTGTGACAGTTTACTTATGCTACATCATTTTTGTGGGATTATAAATTCATCTTCAGGTCACAAGGTCTGAAAAATAAGGGTGGGAGCAACTACAGTCCAAGTAAATTGTAAATAAAATACCTTCCAACCTGTTTTCCTATGAATGTCACAATTCATATCTCATATTTTTCATGTGAGTAGTTGGATTTGGAAGTCCATATTCTTTTTGCAAGTTAGGTTGCTAATGAAATGAAGTGTGCTTCTAAAACTGTGCAGCAGTCAGATACTCTTGGCATTGTGGGAAAATTCTTCTGAATATTTATCTTGCAGCCAGCAACCATTACTTAGGAATAAACATTTTTCTGTTGCCCTATAAAACCACCTCTGTTTCGCTGAATTATTAAAAATTATCCAAGTACAAATACGGTAAACTAAAGTTGATTTAATCTAACTGGCTGTATCATGGGGTCTTTTAAATAAAATTGTCCTTCATTTAAGCACTGCACGCCACATTTTAGAGGGTTACAGGGTTGAACAGCTTTTGAGCTTACTTTGTTTTCTAGTTTATTTCACTTTTAAAAGGTAGTCAGTAGTTGAAGTGAGTAACAATGTTTCGGAGGTAAGTGGTGAAATGAATGCAGCATGACATTTTTCTGTTTTGAGCAAATAGCTGTTGGATGGTTCATGTATTTTATTAATTGTTTATTTATCTTACATTATAGTTAGTTTTCTGTCACTCAGGATTTCCAACCAGAATTTAATAAAATACAACAAGCATTCCAATAAATATATAAAAACCAAGCAGATATAATGGCTACAATAAAACATCAAACTAAAACTTACCTTTCTGTAAAAGGAATGTTGATAAAGAAGTATTTACCTGAACAGAGGAAGGCTATTAGAGAGGATCTAATATAGCTTCCTAGGGGGCATGGTGGTGGAAGCGGTTAAGATGCTGGGCTTGTCAGCTGGAAGGTTGGAAGCCTGAGTTCAAAACCAAAGTGCTACTGTGCAGTTAGGTGAGCTCCTGTTGTCTGCCTAGCTCCTGCCAATCTAGCAGTTCAAAAGCATGTAAAATGCAAGTTGATAAATAGATACCACCTTCGGTGGGAAGGTAACAGCGTCCATGTACCTCGGTGTATAGTGAACCTCTACCAGTTGGATTTCAGACCTGGGTATGATACTGAAACAGCATTGGTTGCACTAGTAGTAGGATGGGAAATTTCTTCCATGCATGGTCTCCTTAATTTCTTGACAGCTTTTGACATTGTCAACTCTGGTATCCTTCTGGGGTGGGGGTTGGGTGTACATAGTACTGTATTGTGCTGATTCCCCTCCTTCCTCTGAAGCTGGTTCCAGTCACTGTTAATTGGGAGCAAGAGGTCCTGCACTCAAACCCTGCTTTGCAGGATCCTGCAGGATTCATCCCTCTGTTCCTGTTTAACATCTACATGAAACTGCTGGTTAAGGTCATTTGCTGCCATAGGATGGGTATCACCAATATGTATAACCTCATTCCTGGTGCTATTATTGTCTTATCTCAGTGTCTAGAGGCTTGGAATGGGAATGGGAACAACATACTTGGAATGGGAATGGGAACACTATACTTCAGCTCAGCCCTAGTAAGAGTGATTGGCTGTGGGCTTTGGAAACTTCCAATTTTGGGAATTTGCCATACCTTGTTCTGGATTACTGTAATATACTCTGTATGGGCCTGCCCTTAAGGAGCATCCAGAAACTGCAGCTGGTATAAAATGTGGCTGTGGGCAGTTAACTTTGCTTCTCATTCAGCACTCCACAATTCTGTTCTATTAGCTGCATTGGCTGCCACTATATTTCCAGGTTAAATGAAGATGCTCATTTTGCTCTATAAAGCCCTATATGGCATGGGACTGTGTTATCTGAGGGACTACCTCTCCCCAGTTATTTTTACCCATTTCATTAGATCCAGCAGGAGAAGCATGGTCTACATCTCGTCTGTTAAAGAATGTTGTCTGATGGACCAGGGGAAAAGTCTTTTCTACCAGGGCACCCACTCTTTGGAGTGTAATCCCTTTGGCAATTACATCGGCCTTGACCCTATTGGCCTTTTGTCATTTGGGTTTGGGGACCTAATTGTAATGTAAAGCCTTATCAAGGGCTACACTGAATGCTGTGAATGTTTTGTATTTTGGCTGATCAGAGTGGTTTTAAAGGTTTTAAAGTGCTTTTACTTTTATTTTTCCTTTGTATTTTTCTCATTTTTTGGTGTTTTAAATTGTTGTAAGCTGCCAAGAATTATGTATGTAACATAGGTGGCTATATAAATTGAGTGAATGGAAAGAACAAGCAAGCAAGCATCTTCTCCATATTCTTCCTCAAGGGAACTCAGTGTACTAGTTTGATATTCATTCTTCACTGCTAAAGAAAGAGAACTTGTAAACTGTGTTGCAAATCCCTAGTCAGCAAGGTAGCAAATCAAGCTAGAACACAGCTGAAAGTAAAAGAAGCTTCTATCATCATTGCTAGCTTACAAAAAAAAGGGAATGCATAATATATGGATAGAAATAAGGAGATGGCTTTCCCCCTCTCTTTTAAAATCAATAGTAGTATTGTGTTTTATTGCTAAAGAGACCCATTTTATCTAGTTGATGAATAAAGATGATTGATAGATTGTTCATCTTTAGCATTGTAACTGACTTGTGAATGAAGGAAATACAGTCATTCTTCTTCACACTTATGAGTTTTTGCACAGGTATCAATATATCCTGCAAATTGCAATTCTAATCTTATAGTTTTACATATACTCACACCATTTTCAGGAGAACAGATTAATCATGAGTCTTAATTTGTTCAAGCAATTAAAAATTACATTGTAACATTAAAATACGTAAAGTAAATTTATTCACAAAAACTACTTGGGAAACATCTAATCTTAACAACATTTTATTTAGCTATATTTATTTATTCATTTATTGAATCTCTCTGACCATTTTAGACATGTGCTTTCATTCCTTATAATAAATATATGTAACATGTTACTATATTTATGTTTCTTTATTCAACTTTATAAACTTCTGAGGTCTCTTGATGGAGTGTTATGCACATACTGTACATATACAAACACAAAAGCAATTTGCTCCATCTCTAGCTATTCAAGAAGATTAATTTTTTAGTTGTGAAATAGGAAGATCTAAATCAATTTTATCTAAATCAATCACTCTAAATCAATTTTATTCAACAGTTTCTCTCCCTCAAAGTATTTTAAATACAACTCTAAAACCTGGAGTACGAAATTGACTGTTCATGATTCTTTAAATCTTCCTGTCATAAATCAGTTACTGTATCAACATACCTATGTGGTAGAACCTGGCACACAGAAGATTCCAAGTTCAGACCCCAACAATTTTAGCTGAAAATGGATACCAAGAACTATGCCAAGAAATAAAAATGAAGAAGCTCTGGAGAACTACCATTGTTCTCAGCAGAACTAAGATTGACTTGCTGTAAGAAAATAGATAACGTCCATTTCTTTTCAATAGTAAGATTATTTTCTTCACTTATCCCCTCCCCCTTATTGATAAAGTGTGGAGAGATGATGACAGAGGCTCAGGAAATTTATTTTTCAGTAATTTCTATTCCCAAAAATATTTAAGAGAAGAGATAATCAATTTCTCTCTTGCAAAGTCATAGAGTTAACTATTACTTTTCTCTTATACAGTGCACTATGAGGGAGAGGCATTTTAACTTAACTCTAATTGTATATACTTAGATATAACATTTCAGTAAATCTGCACAAAATATCAAGGACTTTTGATCCCCGATTTTTTATCCAATTGTGCTCAAAAGAAAAACAGCATAAAATATAATATTGATGGTGTTGGAATATCTCAAGCAAAGGTAAGTTTTGCAATCTTTATAAATGTCCTGCCTGGACTTAGGCCTTAGAAATTCACCCTCTGGAGGCATATTTTAGGTATTTGGCCCTAAACTATTAAGGAATTTTTCAGCTAAAGCTAACATGGAAAGACTTCCATAATCTATTGAATTCCTAATTACAAAGCAATATTTTTTGTAGATATACATGGAGTACAGTAGAATACTTGTCATTAAAAAAAAACCCTTAAAGGCTTCCTTAAGTTTATACTTTATATCCTATTCAAGGACATTCTTCTCAGTTTTTTGTGGTTATGTGAATGAACAATATGTATATATCAAAAGTAACTTCACTAATTGCTCTGTGCCTTCTCTAAGTTTCCAAGAAAGCAGCTACTACCAGAGACAGTATGCAACGATTATGGTACAGTATTCTAACATATATTATTAACTCAATTAAAGTATTGCTCTTTGAAAAAAATGCAATGTTCAATGGCTAATTCTTAAGTAGGGTTAAATGCCCAGAATGTTCTGACCAAATCTATTAGGAACAAAGCAAAATTGAGCACAAACAAAATGTAAGTCAAATATTAGCATATATTTCCTGTGATAACTTTTTTTTATTCAGGAAACAGTAAATATTCTTACATGGAGTGAAAGTTGGTTAATGGATGAGAAATTGCATTGCAGAGCTCCATTGAAGCGCAACCTGGGAGTATAAAATATAACATACTATGTGGTAGACAGGGTATTAATACAAAAATACATCAAAAGTTGAAGTGATAAAGAGAATCTGGCCTGAATCCATGGGAAAAAAATTTTCTAAGAAAGAATGGCAAGATTCTGTGTGATAATTATAAATTGTAGCTCCAGAAAGAGAGGAAGTGAAGTGAAAACAGGATGAAGACAGAATCCATTGAACATTATAGTGACAGGTTTTTAAAAACTTAGATACAAGAATATCTTACTGAATATCACTGCCTCAGCCATAGATATCAGTGCCTCAGAAGTCAGTTTGTAATATAAGGATTCTGCAGGTGTTCTGTGAAGAGTTAGGGGAAATAATGAGGTACATTATTACTATATAGACCTGCACATTTTGTGTTTCTGAGTGACCCTAGTAAATTATTAAAAATAACTGTGTTTTTAATATCTTTTAATATATAAGTTTGTTTCCTATCAGCTATAAGCTTCATTACAGATATTTAAAATGACCTGTACATGATGGTTCACAAAAGCTTTAAGTGATAATGGTTTTTATAAAGAAAAAAATGGGATGTGATGATCTAATTTGATAAACAAGATGAGCACTTAAGTTTATTTATATGTACTAGTGGGCAGGAGGAAAATGACGGAAGAAATAAGTCAATTTCCAACAAGTTCACATACGAAGTAATGTAAAAAACATACTGTGTGTGTACTTTGTTAATATTACAGAGCATAATTTTTTAAATATGCATTTCAATATGATGCAAGCTTATACTATTATTCTAGCAAATTTCATCCTGCATATTGGTACAGATACAGTATGTAATTGCTCATGATTTTTTGTGAGATTGCTTACTATTGTAATCATTGTATAAATTCCCTGAACATGAATGTATCTTTCACATCCTGAAAGTCAGACATTACATTTCAGAATGAGCTCTTGCTTTTGAGGTTCTAGAAGGTACATTAGCAAGCAAAATACTTGCCTCGTCATAACCTTAATCCTCTTCCTTTGGACAGATTCAATATTTCTCAGTAATTCTCTTGTTGCAACGTTAGTGATGATCCAGGAGTTGATCCAAGATTGGCACTGGACCTTTTTGTTCTTAAGGTGTCACAGGTCTTCTGTGTTAAGTTGATTAACTTCTGATTTTACTGTGGCATAAGAAGAAATGCTGTAAAAACAGTTTTGCAGGTTTAGAATGGGAAATGTGAGAGCGACTTCCTGATTCCTAAAATGATTGCCATGGGGATGTAACTAGTTACAAGGCACGGATTTATCAGAATGCTATTTTAGCCCACCTGATGTACTACATCTGCAGGCCTTTGTTTCTTTTCTGGAAATGCACTTACACTTCCAAACAATTCATACTTCCAGAATTTTGATTGTGTAAGAAATCATACATGGTTAGTTTAAGGCCTAGAGGCATTCTTGCAAAAAATGATGAGGTTGAGAACTAGGGGTTTTCCCTGCAGCATGCCAGTGTTCCATTTTTTTAAAAAATAAAATTAGTTTAAAAAGAAATCCACTGAATGCCAAGGGAGATACTTATGGGCACATTGTATCCTTGGTTGCCATTTGGGGACTCCAGATCTAGGCACTTTTTTGTATATATATGTATGCCATATAGCTTTTCAGTTTTGTTATTTTAATTCATTTGCTTGGCCATCTCAACAAAGTGACTCTGGGTGGGAAACAATAATTAAATTACTTTTTGTTGTAGTTACGGTATGAGTAGTATATTTTCCCAATAAATGCATGAAACCAATATTTGGGATAGAGTTTGGCTTGTGATAGTGGGTGGATTCTGAACAATAAGATAACACGCTTATAAGGTTAATTGAATAAGGCTTCAATCTTATATCTATATACACCTGGATTTAAGCTTCACTACATTCACTGGGAATTGCATTGTTATATAGGGTTATGGGAATTACATTTGATATGGGATAAATCGTATAAGATTGATTGATCAATATAGGTATCTGAATGGAAACATAACATCCTTAAAATCAATTTAATTCATCATTATTGAGGGCTGAAAAGATAGGTAAGGATTTGGGAGTAGTGACTCTCCAGGTATAAAACTAAAACTGCCATCCATCCTATCCAGACTTCAATGGATTTCTCTTTTCTGAGGTAAGTTTTGTTCATACAACCTGTAGCTATGAATGTCAAAGCTGGTTCTTTCAAAGAAGTCATACATTTCTTCTCTATTATGTGCGCAAGGGCTCAGATAGAAAAGTTGTTTCTAAAATTGTAAATCCCCTTCATGGATCCCTGCTTTGTCATGGTGAGGGAGCTTGTGTGACTCAATTAAGCTGTGAGCTACGCTATGCAGGGCTATCCCAGATGAACAGGTCATTATGGAGAGTTCTGACAAAACGTGATCCACTGGAGAAGGAAATGGCAACCCACTTCAGTGGAGTACAAAGTGAAGCAGGGCAAAGGCTAACAGAATTTTGTCAAGAGAACACACTGGTCATAGCAAACACTGTTTTCCAACAATGCAAGAGGCAACTCTGACTCTACACATGGATATCACCAGATGGTCAATACCAAAATCAGATTGATTATATTCTTTGCAACCAAAGATGGAGAAGCTCTATACAGTCAATAAAAACAAGACCTGGAGCTGACCATGATTCAGATCATGAGTTTCTCATTGCAAAATTCAGGCTTAAAATGAAGAAAATAAGGAAAAACCACTAGGCCATTCAGGTATGACCTCAATCATATTTCTTATGATTATACAGTGGGGATGAGGAATAGATTTAAGGGATTAGATCTGGTAGACAGAGTTCCTGAAGAGCTATGGACTGAGGTGTATCCATATTGTACAACAGGACAACAGGTAACACCATCCACCAAAGTGACTGTTGGATGAGGCTTTATAAATAGCTGAACAAAGAAGGAAAGTGAAAGGGAAGGGAGAAAGGGAAAGATACACCCAACTGAGTGCAGAATTCTAGAGAATAGCAAGGAGAGATAAGAAGCCCTTCTTAAATGAACAATGAAAAGAAATAGAGGAAAACAACAGACTGGGAAAGACTAGAGAGCTCTTCAAGAAAATTGGAGATATGGGAATGTTTCATGCAAAAATGGGCATGATAAACGACAAAAATTGTAGGGACCTAACAGAAGCAGAAGAGATTAAGAAGATGTGGCAAGAATACACAGAAGACTTATACAAGAAAGATCTAAATGTTAGCCATGATAGTGTGATTGCTGACCTAGAGCCAGACAACTTGGAGTCTGCGTCAAGTGGGCTTTAGGAAACATTACTAACAATGAAGCTAGCTGAGGTGATGTTATTCCAGCTGAACTATTTAAAATCCTCAATGATGATGCTGTAAAAGCGATGCACTCAATATGCTAGCAAAGTTGGAAAACTCAACAATGGCCACAGGATTGGAAAAGGTCAGTTTATCTTCCAATCCCAAAGAAGGGCAATGCCAAAGAATGTTCAGACTACCATACAATTGTGCTCATTTCACATGCTAGCATGATTCTGCTCAAAATACTACAAACTAGGCTTCAGTAGTATGTCAACTGAGAATGACCAGAATTATAAGCTGGGTTTCAAAGAGGCAGAAGAACTAGAGATTAAATTGACAACATTTTCTGGATCATGGAACAAGCAAGGGGGTTCCAGAAAAATATCTGTTCTGCTTCATTTACTGTATTAAACCTTTGATTGTGTGGATCAAAACAAACTGGTAAATTCTAAAAGAGATAGGAATACCACACCAGACCACTCTACCTGTCTCCTGAGAAACCTGTATGCAGATCAAGAAGCAACAGTTAGAACTAGACATGGAACAACTGCCCCCCAGTGAGGCACCACCTTGCTGTGGTTGTGGGGCTTGTGTGCTCTAATGAAGATGAGAGCTCTGCCAGAGGTT
>JANHZU010007991.1:30614-43860 GCA_032468055.1 Acrochordus granulatus | reverse complement strand
TTTACCTCAGCTTTGCCAGGCATCTGTGCAGTTTGGAAATGTTTCTTGCCTTGGAGAAGTGACAAGGGGGAATTTCTGCTTTATTAAGGACAAGGACAATTTCTGCTTTACTTTGTGTGTGTGTGTGTTTGTGTGTGTGCGTGTGCACACGTGCTTTGAGAATGTCCCAGAGAGGAGAGGAGGGGGAGGGGGGGAGATTTCCTGGAGATTGAATTGGGAGTCTGAAGTCTCCAGAGTTCTCTCTCTTGAATGCCTTTCACTTAATTTACTCTGTTTATGCAACGAGAGAGGAGAGCTCCGTTGTGAGATTTCCCAAGTGAGCTCATTGCACGGTGATCACTGCGATCAGGAATGTTGACTTGCTGCCATGCAGCAGCGTAGGGAGAATGCATGTGCATGCACTGCCATCCATATGGGAATGGAGTAAACTGCATGTGGCAGAGTCAGCAGAACGCACGCACGCACTTGCTGCATCAGCAGAACTCTCACGCAGGGTTGCTGTCTATGCAACAATGGAGTAAAGCACACAGAGTCAGCAGAACACACACATGCGCTTGCTGCATTGGCAGAACTCTCGCACAGGGTTGCTGTCTGTGCAACAATGGAGTAAAGCACATGGTAGAGTCAACAGAACGTGCGCGCTTGCTGCATCGGCAGAACTCTCACGCAGGGTTGCTGTCTATGTAACAATGGAGTAAAGCATACGGTAGAATCAAAAGAAAGCGCACACTTGCTGCATCGGCAGAACTCTCACGCGGGGTTGCTGTCTGTGCAACAATGGAGTAAAGCACATGGTAGAGTCAACAGAATGTGCGCGCTTGCTGCATCGGCAGAACTCTCACTCAGGGTTGCTGTCTGTGCAACAATGGAGTAAAGCACACAGTAGAGTCAGCAGAACACGCGCGTGTGCTTGCTGCATCGGCAGAACTCTTGTGCAGGGTTGCTGTCTGCAACAATAGAGTAAAGCACACGGTAGAGTCAACAGTACATGCGCACGCTTGCTGCATCAGCAGAACTCTCACACAGGGTTGCTGTCTGTGCAATAATGGAGTAAAGCACACAGTAGAGTCGGCAGAACATGCACGCTTGCTGCGTCAGAACTCTCACACGGGGTTACTATCTGTGCAACAATGGAGGAAGTACACGGTAAAGTCAGCAGAATGCACACGCACACTTGCATCGGCAGAACTCTTGTGCGGGGTTGCTACCTGAATGGGAAATACAGAGCGCGTTTCCTGATGATGCACAAGGTATGGCACAAAGTTTTCTCGTCTCGTGAGTCATGGCTCGTCTAGTGGAATAAATTTGATTAAATTTTTTTGCTCGTTCTACAAGGTTCACGTCTTGTGAGTTACTTGTCTTGTGAGGTACCACTGTATATGTAACATTATGTTTCAAGAGTCTATACTGAGTTGTAATTTCAGATACAACAACTTCTTGCTTCAGATTTTGCTGAGGATTTAAGAACTGAGGCTACCATGGAAATATTAGAAGTATATTTGTTTCACTTCTGTCAAGTTTCTTTTGGCATTTTGAAGCCACTTTTCATCTCCTTCACACTATCTTCTTATAGACTGGTATAGACAATGAGCTCTCAAGGATTTTGGGCATTCTTTCACATCAATCTATCTTTGATTACACCCTTCTGTAATTTTTCCATAGTATATATTTGCTTTACGCTCACACAGCTTCTTTTGATTCACACTTTGTCTTCAAAGTATTAATTTTTTTCAATATTTTTTGTTTGTATTCTCATACAATGGTGCCTCACAAGACGAGACTGATCTGTTCTGGAAGAACACTCTTAGTCCGAAATGCTCTTAAACTGAAACGAGGTTTCCCATAGGAAACAATGGAAAATTGGACGATCTGTTCCACGCCCCAAAAATATTCACCAAAAAATCATTTTCAATGGAATTTGATGTAGAAATGATTGTCCGTAACATCTGAAACAAGTAACAACAATTAACACATGATATAAAATAGAAATAGAACAAACTAACCAGAACTTATGGATCTGCTTTGAGGCTGCTGCTTGGCCGGCTGCTGTCCAGTGCCCCCTGCTGGCTCAGAGGATCTGCTGCCGCTGCTGCTGAGGCAACACTGCCTTTTCCCTCAGCAACACCTTTCTGGGCATCTTTCATGGGCAGTTTGGAAATGTTTCTTGCCTCCGTATTATGAGAAGAGAAGCGATGAGGGGGAATTTCTGCTTTATTTTGGGTGAGGACAAGGACAATTTCTGCTTTATTTTGTGTGTGTGCATGCTTGCCACCCATATGGCAATGGAGTAAGCCACACAGTAGCGTCAGGAAAATGCATGCATGCTTGCCTGTACAGCAATGGAGTAAGCCACATGGTAGCATTGGCAAAATGCACGCGCACTTGGTGCCTGTATGGCAATGGAGTAAGCCACGCGGCATTTCCTGAACAGGAAATACAGAGTGCACTGACTGATGACGTGTAACTTATCGCGCGAAGTTTGCTTGTCTTGTGAGTTGTGGCTCATCTAGCAGAATAAATTTTATTAAAAAATTTTTCTTGTGAGTTGCTTGTCTTGGTACTAAGGTACTACTGTATGTCCAATTTCACTAAAACTGAAACAGAGTTTCTAAAAGTTCTTTAAATTTTGATTGTGTTAAAAGAACAAGCACTGAATTGATCAGAGTATACTAAAATTTACAGTGAAGGGAGCTTTTGTGGAAAGGATTATTTATGTAGCAGATGTATATAGCCACCAATCTCACCTAACATGACCCTGGGCTCATACAAAGCACATAGCAACAATGAAAATATCGCAACCAATGTTAAAACATACATAAAATATTGTACATTCACACAACAGAGCTAGTGTAGTCTAGCATTAGGCTAGAAACTGGGAGACTGTGAGTTCTAGTTCCACCTTAGGCATGAAAGATGGATGGGTGATTTTGGACCAGTCACACACTCAGCCTAATTCATCTCATAGGGTGGTTGTTGTGGGGAAAATAGGAGGAGGGAGAATTTGGTTTATGCTTGCTGCCTTGAGTTATTTATCAAAAAATAATAAAGGTGTGGTAAAAGTAAATACTTGTACATTATAAGCTATCTAGAGTCATCTTTAATTGCAAGATGGATGGATGGATGGATAGATGGACAGGCATTTCAAGTAAATAGGTTGAAGAGATTTCATGCGAAGGGGAGGGTGGTCATAAGGCATCATGTTGGCCTTTTGGACATGGTGGAGCTGATTGGGATTGAAGAGACAGTTACAAATGAACTCATGGATCCTTTTTGTAAAGGAGATTAGTCATTAGCTGCTCAGGATGAAATGGAACCAATGGTAAAATTACTCCTCAGTGCTCCACTATTAATTGTGGTGTAATTATAAGGCTAATTTCAAGACATATGGAAGGTACTGAATCCAAGATCTTGATTTTCTTCCTAACTGTGGTGTTTTAAAGCACTTTTCCATTTTGGCAGGGCTGCTGCAGTATCGACATTTGCAGAATGTCAGAGTTTAGGAAAAACAGAACAAGGTTTTGAAATGAAACAGAGGACTTTCAGGCTAAGCAGAATGAGTTCCATGTTGAAACTCAGGTTATTAATGATCATCCCAAACAATTAAGCTTGATTAAAATAAACTGTTAAGAATCATCACTCTTAGTTTCAATGAAACTAAGGCTATCATCTCTAGACTGCAAACATGCAGAATGCTGCTACGAAGTACAGAAACTAAGATCAAAAACTCTTAACTCTTTGCTGCCCTCTCATGGTTGTCTTTATTCTTGCAGGCCTAAGAAAATTCTATTTTAAGTTCTGCTGAAGTTTAAAAAGCAGTTTCATTGGAATTAAATTGTCAGAGGCAATAATTTTGTGTCACAGATGTACAAAATGCCCCTTGCATAGGTGTGACATAGCTGGTTTCACATAGGTCACACTTGAAATGAAACATGCAGGGTTCAAATAGTTTGTTCTGAACAGGGCATTTTAGTTAAGGTAGAGATCAAACTATGATTGTTTCAAGTAGCTCAGGTGTTACTTCAACAACTGTGGTTGAAAATAGTCTCATCTAATGCTGTAGGGGTGTTATTCCTTTGAATGCTCTCAGCCATGCTGTTGGCTTATGATGGAGGTGATTTGAACAGAGCTGCACATATTTGTGGAGATGCATTGAGAGCCATTCTGGATGTAATTCTCATTGGAGTTGGACTAGACAGTAAGCTACAGCAGAAGAAATTACTTTCATTGCTGGTCTGGTGCTTCTACTGGAGTGGTGGCCTGTCTGCTTGCTTGCCCGCCTTTAAGGAAATCTCCACTGCCCATTCCTATCAGCCCAACAAGGTAGACCAAACTAAGGAATCAATGCCATGTAGGTCAGGGCTACTTTTATTGTAAAAGCTGTAGCAAAAAAATCCTGCAAGTATGAATCTCCCTCATTTTCTCTTTGAGGGCATGAGGAAGGGGCTTGTCTGAGACATTTACTTGGTTATTTTCTTGGTCTGGATTCACACCCCTTTTATCTGATAATTGCCTTGGTAACAGACTCTTCCTCCTATCCTTCAAGGCCATTCCTTTCTCCCTCTGCCATTCCCCATGGCAAATTATTTTAGTTTTAATTTCAATTTTGATTCACTGCAGTTGAGTAGGTGGTGATTTTATTTAGAGGGAAAGGTAGATGGGATTCTCCTGTCTGTTCCATTTTCTCACCTTTGAAAATCACCCCTTTAACATTTGCAAACTTCCCAAAATAAGGCCCACTTACTTATTTGGGGCAAAAGATTTGTACAATCTGACAAGCAACCCAGTTTGGCAAGAACAAATTAAAGCTGTCTCTGATAAAGCTAATATCAGCACCAAGATAATAATTAGGGCTTTTTTACTCCAGCAGTAGTAGGTGCATCCATGCTGCCAAAAAGCTGTTTAAACCTTTTTTCAAAATGCTTTATGGCTCCCAGGTATCCATGTGTAACACCTTTAAACCCCTAGACAATGGCCAATCCAATTTTTCTGCTTTTGTCTTTCAGGTCCATATTGCACCTTAAATGCTCTGATTTGTGTAGAATCAGGATTGATCCCACATTGAAGAAGAGCTTGTACTTGTTACCTCTCTTTTCAGCAATAGTTCACTGGCCTCCTTTATTCTCTCTGACAACTCCCATCATGATCAAAGACAAAAATGTTGGCTGAGTTGCATTTCTATGGTCTCCCCCCCAGTTTTTGTTATCTTTAGGCTTAAGACTGCCAGAACAGAAGGCCACCCCAGGTTTAGGATACAGCTTGGCAGACGGACCTGGTGGTTATTGGTGACTCTCATTGTTGGATTCTAGACTGCAACCCATTTGGTCCTACTAAGTATTTTTTCAGTCTTGCCTCTGCTACCAACCCAACGCAAAGCTGTTTGTCTGTTCTATTTCAATATCTTCCGTATAGCAATATTAATGGGGAAGAACCAGAAAATTCCTCTTTCCCACTCTGATGCAGAAGCTGCATACTGCCTCCTGCAGATTCAGAAATCACTTGCTAGAAACAGAGAGGATAAGTCTTTATTGCCTGTGTCGCAATCAGAAAGAGAATACTGTTTTTTTCCTGATGCTGTTGATATCTCATTATCAGTTCTCTGTTATTATCTTGTTTTATCTCTTCTTTTAAGCTTTTATTTTCTTTTAGTCTTTATTTTTACTATACTTCTATTTGTATTTTATTCTTTTAATTTTTTAAAAACTTTTTTAAAATTAACCATATTTTATTATCAATCAATAATTCAGTATTTATTTGGGGAGATTAATTCTTCCAATTGATTATGTGAATGTACTGTTCCTGCTGCCTGCTAGGCATAGGAATGGACATTAAATAGAGCTCTTCCTTTTCCTGGAGAGATGACGTTAACTGAACATCAAAGGAGAGGTGATGTTAACTGAGCATCAAAACCACAGAACCAAGTGGATCTTTGCTGAGCAAAGGTGATGCACGACTTGGGATCACTCTTTGGTTCTTTTTACCACTGACTATTAAAGATGTAATTGACATTTAGAATAATGATGACAGCTAGATAGGGAACAATATTTTTCTGCTTCCCAAAGAGGGCCTCTCTTCTGGATAGCCACCTTCCCATTCTATAAGAGAAAAACTGCCATTCTTTTGTGTTTGTTTGTTGCAACCACACAAGAAAAAAAGGGTAAATCTTTAAATGTTTGCACTGAGGAAAGTAGTCCACTTCCTGATCCTTTGTTTATTTTAAAACATTTTTAAAGTATTGGCCAGATTTGAATTGATTTGCTATTTCTTGCCAAGAAGTCTTACTGTCCAGGAAGCCAGCTTCTTTTCACTGTCCAGGAGCAATCATGCTCATGTCTCAATTGAAGATGTGACAGGTGTTTTTGGTCACTGTAACTAGAGTCCTAAAAATTAGAGGCTCTAAACTGGACAGGCAATATTTTTAAGTCTTTAAAGGGGGTACACCTTCATCCTAAAAGGATCATGCAAGATTAGCCTCTAGAATATAGCATCCAATTTTGAAGCTAGATTAGCTCTAGAATCATCCAATTTTGTTTATCACATTATAGGAAAGACATTAACTTTCTGAAAGATGCCCAGAGAAGAACATGATGATGAAAAGGCTTAGATGGAAAAGAGTTGGGGGCACTAGGAATATTTAGCTGGAAAAGAAAAAATGCCAGGAGAGAGCTGTTTTCAAGCAGCTGAATGGCTTATAAAATGTAAGGTTCAGTGTTATTTCAGAAGACAAGCCAAAAAAACCCAGTGGTTCTAGATTACAAAAAAAGGAGATATTTTAATTAGTCATCAGGAAGGATTTCCTTACAGTAAGAGGTGTAAACCAGAGAAATAGACTGCTTTGGTGGACTCTTCTTCACTAGATGAAGGAGATATTGTTGAGGATACTTTAGGAGTAGATTTCTGCACTGGCTTGGATTAGATCAGTGATGGCAAACCTATAACACACATGTCAAAGGTGACATGCCACATTTTGGGTGACACACCAGCATTCACCAACACAATGTTCAGGGTGGCCTAGATGGGGGAGAGAGAGAATTTTTTTATTTATTATTTTATTTATATCCCACTTTTATTCTTTTAATAAAGAACTGAAGGCAGGGAACACACAGTACATTATACTCCTTCTTCCTCCTATTTTTCCCACAACAACAACCCTGTGAAGTGAATTGAGCCCAAGGTCACCTAGCTGGCTTTTGTGGCTAAGGCAGGAAGAACTCACAGTCTTCAGGTTTCTAGTCTGGTCCCTTAACCACTAGACTGAACTAGCTCTTCTCTTTTTTTTTCTCTTTCATTTCTTTTTTGTTGGGGGGAGGGGTACCATATCAGTCAAATAAACTTTTTTAAATTTTTGATACATCAAGCCCAGAAAATTCACTATCACTGGATTAGATGATCTTCAAGGTCCTTTAAGGTTTTGTGATTCCATAATCCATTCTGAAAGTTAGAAGTATTAGAGATGGACGTTTTAAATTCATTTTTGTAATAAAGAACAAAAGGAAAAATATAATCCTTTCCATTTTCTCTTTCTGTGGAATTGTTATAAAATACATAGATCTGATACTTACAAGTCTTCTAGTACAGCACAGTAGATCAAGGAAAGACCTTGGGAAGGCCTTTTTTAAAAAGAGTATTATTTTCTTCTTATTGGAAAGGATATTAGATTCTTTCTTTAGAAAAATGGCTAATCAAATTATTTTGAATATGCTTCAATGTCCAAATTATAATAATGCAGTACTAATACTACATTATTATAACAAATTATAATAATTACAGTACAATACATTAAAAAGTAGTTTGAAAGTAAATCTGATTAAAATTCATTTCTAACTGGAAATCATCCTTGGATAATTACTTAGTAGATGGATTTGTGCCATACCCCAAATGTAGTTTTCTTTGCATTCAATATTACAGTTACATAATTCAATTCATAGGGTTAATTTAATTTATCCAAACTATAATTTTAATTAGTGATTTATACTGTGTTGATCAGATAAGTCTTAGTTAAAGTTTAATAGTATCTTTTAGTTTTTTTGTTTAAAAAGTAAAACAAAACATTTCATAGCTCTGTAAGTATCTAAGGTTATATTGAAAAACTGTAATCTCCAAGATATTTTACATCCCATTATTTATATAGTTTATAAAAACACATGTTTTATGGTTTATATTCTTTTGAAAATGTTTACTTTTTAAAAAAGTAAAACAATAACAAAATCCTGCAATGTAAATTGTGTATTACAGAAATAACAGTTTCAGTATCCTGATATACAGAATATTTCAGATATGAGATAGTAAAGAAAAATTATATGTGTGAAAAGCATTAAAATCTTATCATCTTAACAACTGACTTGGAAAAGGGAGCATAGATATTATCCCAAAGCAATTTTCACAAAGTTCTGGGATTTTAAAAGAAGTGTTTTTCCCACCAGGTACAGATGGCAATTATAAAAAGGACTTCTTGGTTGAGTAGAGAATTATAGAACCAAAGAGGTCAGGAAGATCACTGAATTCCATCTTCCCATCAGTAAACATGTTCTGACCTACAGTTAGTTAGTCACATGTTAAACACATCCCATGAAGGGGAACTTTCTCTCTAGGGTCATTGGGTCCACCATTTAATTTCTTCTACTGTTAGAATTGTTTTCATATAATATGCAATTGGAATCTGGCTTCCTATAACTTAAAGCCGTTATTTAGTCTCCTAAATTTTTGTTTTTACAGTAATGGTGACTCTTACTACTTTTCTTTCCTCTTGCTATACTTTCTGAAATTGTATTGACTTTTAATTATCAGTTGACAACTTTTCACAATACCAGAAGAGTTTTTTTTGAAATTTGAACCAAGCTTCATCCAGTTGAGTTTTCCTGGTTTGCTAAACAATACTAGTGGTGGTTTCCAAACTCACTCTCACCTTTGTTCTTTACTAAGTGTGGTCTATGGTTAGTTCTCCTACTGCCTTTCTATTTTCTGGCTTGAAGGAAGATACCAAATTCTGTGCCCCAATTTCCATAAAAGGAGCATTCTGTATATTAGCGGTCTAATTAATACCAGGAGTTAGTAGAAGATAATCACTATTTGTCATTCAATTATTGACATTTGAGATCCTGCCAGTAAATAAATTCTACTCGTCAGTCACCAGGGATCACATCACATGGGATGTTTAAATCATATTGATTGACTACTTTGGACAAAGAGCAACCTCACAAAATGCAAGTTGCATCTTTTGCTAAGTGTGCAAGAAAAGAACAACCCTCAATAGTCTCTAAAAGATAACCTTGGAAGTGGGTATATTGTGTTTGATCATAAGGGCCTATATGTACACTGAAGTTCTCCCCCATTACAATATGTGCTAGGAAATGGAGATCAATGATTTCTCAGTGTAATTTGCTACTTTATCCAATATAATATAATAGCCGATAAAAAGCTTTATCTGCTTTTGAGAGTAAAGTAAACTAAATAAATATTAATAAAAAGGAATTGGTTTTATATTTGTAGAAGGTGGGCAAAGAGAGGAAGGGGGTTAATATTCACCTATAGACTTGTGAAGATTAATATAACAAAGCCCCCTTTTGCTATTTTTCTCCTTTTGTTTAGAATTTCATCGGTACAGTGAGCATAAAATCAATTAGCAACCCAGGTTCCTTATATGAATAAAATGTCCAATTTGGATAAATAGCAACAGGAAGTTCTGAGCATCTGGTTGTCCATCCAGCTGTATTCTACATAACCACAAAAAGAACATGTTCTACATAACCACAATGAAGTTGTGTTGGTTGTCAAACGGCTGGTAAGCTGGGCATTCAAATTTGGCTAATTGTGAGTAGACTGTTGAGTGTGAATGATGGCTAAACAAGGAGGGGGGTAAACAATACTGGGCATCCTTCTGGAGATTAAGCTTTGATTTAGGATTGAAAGGATCTTTTTGGTAAGCCATTTCATCCTGCAGAGCTTTGGCAGAATGAAGCGTAGTAGCAACATTGGAAGTGATGTTGAACCCCAGTGCTATGTTCCAATAATAATTATTGCATAGGATGGCCAACTTCATGAAATATGTCATCATTAAGCAATTAGAATGCAAAATTGGCAGGGAGTTTGGTCTTGATCTTTCGAGCCAGACTGGAAATCCATCACAAGCTTTCTGGATACCCTCAGCTTTTGCAGAGGTGACAAGTTGTACCATCTGCGACTTTTTCTCATCTGTATTGGAATTACCAGTGATAGGGCATGATCCCATGTCTATAGAGTCAAACTGGTGAATTGAACAATCTAAATCACACTTTTGTTCTTATCGAATTGTGCCAAGTGATGCATTTTTTCTAAAGATTGAAATCTTCAATTCAACATATTGAACCTTAATCCTTATCAATGGATTAAGCCAAGACTCCCTGGTCTCCCAAATTCATATTTTCTACCCCAATTTCTGACAAGATGTGATTGCAGTTCCATTCTTTCATGCAATTAGAATGTTGTGACTTGTTTATGCCCAAACAAAGCTCCTGGGAATTAGACTCCTGGGAGCTTATTCCTGTGCCGGAATGTGGATATCTGACAAGCCCACTGAAATAGGGCTGTCTCTTGTAGCAAAAAAGGAAAGCTACATGACTTTTGAAGTTCCTTTTATAGCTCTGAAAGCATTTGAGTGAATAGCTGGACCATTGAAGAAAAGCTAAAATATTATCTTCTTTTACTGACAGCCATATAATACTTGCATCTTTCAGAGTGTGCTTCTCATAAACAAGAAGTACAAGATGACTTTCCTCCAACATCATAAGAGCAACTGTTGGAATAAGTTGGAATTAGCTGGCATTCTCTACTGCAACACTGGCCTCAATTAGATAGTTGTGGTGAATGTGCAGCAACAGTTGATGCCCTGAGTGAAGACAGAATCAAAAAGGAGGATAAAGAACCAAGGATTTCAATGCTGGGATGTTCTGGGTATGGTGAAGAAAAGTGCTCTGTAGTCATACTTGATATCTATTCAAAATACTACGGAGTTTGTAATGGTAGAATGAGACTAATAAATAAAAGGAATGCTCTAAGAATCCTATTTTGTCATTGGGGTAGAGAAGTATCTTATTTTCTCCCCAAGGATAGCCTTTCAACTATATCAGTGCTTTCTTCCATCTTCTCTGCCTTCATACTTCATGCTGATCATCCTCAGTACTGTCAGGCTCCCAAAACCTCCACCAATTCACAAAATTACTTCTATGTGATCTCCTTTATTGTTCCTTACCTACAGACAGAAATCTTGCCAAACTAAAGCAACTACTTGCATTGTTAGATATACTCTGAGAACTTCTAGGGAGCAGCTATCTTGACCCTGTTTTTTCTAATCAAATTATCTAAATTTCCCTATCTCCTGGTCCTTTGGATTGCAGCACTTTTCTCCTGGGAATCCAGACTGCATTCCATCACACTAACTCTGTTTTTATAGTTTTTTTCATACTATAAGCTTCATATTTTGATTCACTGTGTAAACTGGATAGAAGTGGAACTGGCTTAATAAATCCCTTTATAGCAGGGGTGTCCAACCTTGGCAACTTTAAGTTGTGTGGATTTCAACTCCCAGAATTCATCAGTTATGCTCAACTAGGTAAAACCTTGCAAGTCTGATTCTACTTTAGCCCTCCTACCCCTTTATACCCCAATGAAACAGGGAGGCATCTGCCTAATCCATTTCTGAATATTATGTAGCTTCCTAGGTCTTAACAATGTTACAGCCTCCTTGGCCTAAAAATAATGGTTCTTGGATATTCTGTCAAGGTCATCTTCCTTACTGTTTACAACTTGTATTGAAAAAAGTGCCCAAGGTTCACCATTCCACCTGTGAATATGTATATAAAAAATTCAGCATTGCAGTGATTCAGCAGCTGAGGATGAAATGGCTGGCAACTTTTGATGGCAACAAATGACGAGAGTGAAGACCATCACATAGATTAACCAGATGGAAGGAGTGGTGGGCTAGAAAGAGGTGAATTATAGCAGGCAAAATGAACAGCATAACCTAATCTGGCACATCAGAAAACACTGCTTTTTATAATATGTATCAGAAACAGACAATGTTGTGACAATTGCAATATCCACTAGATGCATATACAAAATTCATATTGAACTTATAGCAGTGTGGAAAGTGACAAATATTTCTTTTCCTTTTTGGGATCCAGGAAGAAGGGCTAAAACAACTTCACCCATTCCTTTGTTAGAGAGTTTGCTAAAAAAGCAAACCTGTGGGGAGGAAAATTGCTTAACTGAGCCCACTGCCTGCAGCAGCCCAGATGCAGAGCTCCAACAGCCAGGTCCAAAAAGAGAGGCCTGTGAGTGCTGGGAGTTCATCAGTCTATAGAGGAGTGATGAATGCAGATTTCCAGAGAAAAGCAAGGAGAGATAAGAAAGCCTTCTTAAATGAACAATGAAAAAAAATAGACTGGGAAAGAGTAGAGAAAATTTGAGATATCACGGGAACATTTTGTGCAAAAATGGGCATGACAAAGGACAAAAATGGTAGAGACCAACAAAGCAGAAGAGATTAAGAAGAGGTGGCAAGAATACATGAAAAATCTATACAAGAAAGATCTAAATGTCCCTGATAATCAGAATGATGTGGTCACTGACCTAGAGCCGGACATCCTGGAATGTGAAATCAAGTGGGCCTTAAGAAACATTACTAACAATAAAGCTAGTGGAGGTGATGATATTCCAGATGAACTATTTAAAATCCTAAAAGATGATGCTGTTAAAGTGTTGCACTCAATATGACAGCAAATTTGGAAAACTCAACAGTGGCCACAGGATTGGCTACATCTGTTTATATTCCAATCCCAAAGAAAGGCAATGCCAAAGAATGTTCAAACAACCATACAACTGCACTCATTTCACATGCTAGCAAAGTTATCCTCAAAATACTACAAACGAGGCTTCAGCAGTATGTGAACCAAGAACTACAGAAGTACAAGCTGGGTTTTGAAGACTGCAGCCATGAAATTAAAAGATGCTTTCTTCCTTGGGAGAATCTAGGCAGCAAATTAAAAAGCAGAGACATCACCTTGCCAACAAAGCTTCGTGTAGTCAAGGCTATGGTTTTCCCAGTAGTAATAATGTATGGCTGTGAGAGTTAGACCATAAGGAAGGCTGAGTGCTGAAGAACTAATGCCTTTGAATTGTGGTGCTTGAGAAGACTCTTGAGAGTCCTTGGATTGCAAGTAGATCAAACCAGTCCATCCTAAAGGAAATCTACCTTGACTGTTCATTGGAAGGA
>JANHZU010007991.1:14640-29784 GCA_032468055.1 Acrochordus granulatus | reverse complement strand
AGCCAGTTTGGATTTCTGTAATTTACTTCTCATATTTTTATAGGTGGGAGACACTCTTCGTCTGGCTCCTCTGATGAAATATGTCCAGGATGGTTGAACCTCTGGCATAGTTCTCATCTTCTTCAGAGCACGCAAGCCCTCCAACCACAGCAAAGTGGTGCCTCAGTGGGGGGCTCATGACCATGGGGAAACTTTGAGCATGTTGGAGTTGCCAAGATAATTCATCCAGATTTTAGGCTCCTGAATATATATGCATATTGAGGCAAAAAAATTTGTTGGGAGCATAGATGTCTATGTATATTCTCATTAATCCAGGTCATGATTTATAGCAAAAATTGCAAAAAAAAACCCTTGCAAAAAGCTTTCTCAAAAAAGGAAAGGCAACTTATTTGATATAATTAATAAGAAGACATTTCATTCTCCATCCAGGGAATTTTCTCAATTCAAAGTGGAATGGAGAGAGATGGCAAGAATTTATAAGTTTCTCACATAGCAAGTTACAAGACAATAAAAACTTTCTCACATAGCAGAGTAACAAGATAATAAGGCTAGGCAATAAAGACTTCGAGATGTAGATGCTAATTCTGTCCCTCAGGGTCAACAGGATACACATCAGAATGGGGTGATAAGTTTTTAGGGAGATGTGCCAATGCTATACTGTAAACAGGAGGTAATTGATATCTGATTCCACCCCCTTTATTAAGGGAAGGATTTAGTATATTTACATAAATGGACTCTTTGATATCCTTAGCAATCAAATTTTCTTCCTTGTCCAGAATTTGAAATTTGCAGCCATCACAGGAATGGCCCTTGTCCTTAAGATACAAATAGACTGTACTGTAGAAGCCTCTGATCTCCTATGTTGCTATATCTGTTTGTAGAGTGCTATTTTGTTTCTCCATGTAAAAATCTGAACAAGCCTCATTACATTGTATGGTATTAATGACAACTGTCTGTTTATGTTCAGGTATTTTAAATAAATATGTACTTTTTTTTGGTTGAGGAATCACTAGTTTGTAACCCATATGATGTGGGGCTACTCAAAATAAAAAGTGTCTTTAATTACTGTGGGACACTGTTAAATTATTTATTGATTACCTTATTGTTACATTATCCCACTTATTGAAAACAGAGGGGAGCTATTTTGCCATTCAGTAAAAATTAATTCCACCAAATGATTCATATTTTGTTGTCTATCCATGAAAGCTAAATATGGGTGCAGATATTTTTTGCCTCCATAACCCAGGTTTTCAAACCAAAATACACAGCTAGTTAGGAATAAAACCATCCAAACATAACATGACCCTGAACTGCTCCTTTCTTACTGACAACCAACTCTATGAAAATCTTAGACTTTGACCTTGACTCTTTTTCAAATGAAATTTACAATGCGCAGTTGTGGTCTTCACTTGGGATTCAGTGTGCTTAAACATGGAGTTCAGCATGGTTTGCCTGTCCAAGAAATAAAACTTTTAATTTCAAATTGTCTAGTCACATATTATGAGTGGAAGGGCTTTCAGCTGAGCCTTGAGTGGGACTCTGAAAAGTCCAGTTTCAAAGCTTTCAATGCCAGACTGACTTTACTTGTCTTTTGGTATTGCTTTATTTGCTGCTGGTAATTAAGTCAAATATATTGCCCTGAACTTGAAAGGAAGTTTCATCTGAAGTTTGTTTTTCTGTTCTTTGACTTTCTTTTCTGAAAGCTTAATGCCTGCTTGAGAAAAGAGCTTGTAATAAGTTGTAGCTTCCTTGTCAGTAGAGAATCTTCATGGTTTCTGGCTGAAAAATGAGAAGCACTGGAGTTCAAATTCAAAATCATGACTTGAATTGTCATTTACTCACTTATGCATTATTTCTTGGCCTTGTTTGACATTTGCTGTTTGGTTGAATGTCCTTGTTTGATTTAATGTCTTTGTGGACTTTGCATATAAAGTCCACAAAGGTAAAAAATTCATTTATTATTTACCCCAGGAACAAAAATGGCATGTTTTGCCACACAAGGGATCACTATGAACAAGTATATATATAGTATAGCAATAGCATTTGAGTTGGCTTGCAGCTAAATCAAATGCTTATAGACAAACTAGGTTCATGCTTCAAAGGGGCTTCCATGTGAGGAAACCACCAATGTCTACGTTTCCTCATCATTCATTCTAGATTGGCCACAGGCAACATTCTGACATTAGGCTATGTCAATTGCAAGATGAAAGTTTCAATCAAAGGGCAAGCAGGAAATTAACTATTCATTGTAAGGTTGTTTACAGTACTTTTATTTTGGAAAGTCAAGAATTGAAGAAATGAGTGCAATATTGTATTTCTTTTAAAGCTGGAGATAAGAGTGTACTTATAGGTGAGGGAGCAATATATCTTACATAAATAATATATAGATGTAAATAATATAACTATTTATTGCATTTATATCTCATTTGACTTTTGATAGTTTGCAAGACAAAAAGGCAGAGCTGGATCTTCCTTCTTAATTTGGACACATACCATTGTTCCTTGGGCTCAAGGTAGGGATGGGCATTCTCTTTGAGTGTGGAAATCATAACTATATCTCCCAAACTTATGGAAAGCTGAAGGAAGGGCATATCTAAACATTTTTTTACTTAAACATTATTTAGATCTTCAAACAGGAGTTATGAGTCCAGATGGACGCCCAAATTGCATATTAGTTTACTCTGGGATGGTACAACCCCCATCTAGAATTAAGAACAGAAAAGTGCCAGATCCAGGAGGCCTAACATCCAAAACCAATCTGTCTTGCTAAGGTTGAGCAGAAGCCTCTACTTCCCTATCTAGACCTCTCCAGCTTCTAGACATTGAAACAAAATCCTCATAGCATCACTTGGCCTGCTCTTTAACATACTGATGATACCTCACCCCATGTTGTTGAATGGCCTTACCTAGTGGTGTCTTGCAGGTGTTAAATAGGAATGGGGAGAGAGTAGAGCCCTGCAATACCCCACAAAAGAGGAACCATGAAACAGACCTCTTGCCCCCAGCAAAACCAACTGGAACTGAAACTTTTTGGATTTTAATGATAGCAACAAGAGTAAGAGGCTGTAGGAATTACTAGTCTCACTCTTAAATATTCCACAAATACAGATAGTCTTTGAGTTATGACTACTCATTCAGTGACTGTTCAAAATTACAATTGTGCAGAATGAAGGGGATTTATATCTTGATATGCTGGGCTGTGCCAATGTGGTGGTAAGAGACTCCACCTAGCCTACAAACTCTGGTTTACCCATTCTGTCTAAAGGGAACACTGTTCCCTTAGTGAAAAATATTGTCTTTATCTAAAATATTAATGGCTTTTCCTGTGCATCTCTTTTTTAAGATGCGTGAAACAATGGAAGCTGGAGAAACAAAAAATAGAATAAATGTATATTAGCTCCCACTCATCATGTTTTCTCTCAGGCCCAGTTTTCTTATTTTTTGGATTTATTCATTTAGGTCTTCAGAGAAAGAGAAAACTCATACTGGGATTAGAAGGAACAATGAATAAATTAATTGAGTGTATCATTGTGCATGCATTAATGAAATTAAAGAAATCATATCCCTGTTTCTGATCCTGAGAAGCTGGGAGGGATGCAATAGATTCAGTACTCCAGGATGCTTCAACCAAAGCATCCCTTAGCCATGCACTTCTTCATATTGACATTCTCGACATTCTCATTAATAAATTAATATGTCCTGTATTCAGAAAAGTATTTCAGTAGTATTCGGAATGGACTCAGTCTGTGGTGGTGCTGGAATTAGAAACAATCAATGTCTGAAGTCAGAAGAACTTAAATGTTCAGCTTGCAGCTTGATAATAAATCAGGGAGGGGTTGTGCATTTTTTCATGTCCAGGCTGAAGACAGAGCAAAAATTTGAACTGAAACAAGAAAGCAAAGGAAAGTTTAAAGTCTGCTCATTTATACATGGAGATCATGATTCAGATTTGCTTCTTATGCAGCACTAAAAAAGGCTCAAGTCAGCAGCATGCTATGTATATAATGTAACATGTAGTTTGACCCTATGATCCCAACAGGTACAAATGGGAATTACATATTTAATTGTTAGTTCAGTACTCCTAACTTTCTTTTCTAATTAAATTAGATTTGCTTTGTCATCTGAACTTGTTTCCCTTTTATCCTTCTGCCAATGATTTATCCTTTATTAAATTTCAGCATTCTACTTCCCACCAGAGATTCCCTCTCTTAAATGCAGCTGTAGCACATGGATCTATTTCTCCCATTGGCCTCACAGAGTCTCAGCTCTTTGTAGGTACTGTTTTTAAGACTGCAAATAAATATGGAACCTTGTGTTGAACAGCAGGCAGCCCAGGCTATTAGGGCAACGAATTTGCTTTTCAGAATATATACTGTACATTAGGATTGACTTCGCACCATGCTGAGCCACAGCTTGGATAACCATGGTTTAGAGAATAAATCACAATTTGCTGGAGTTGCACAACATGCTAAGCCATAAATGCCCAGTTTCAGAGATCCCCCTAAATCAAGCCAACCAGATTTTGGGTTAATGCAGTGTATAAATTTAGTTTATATTATATATAGGCATAATTAAATTATAATTGCAGATTATAATAAGGATTTATCAATGGCACTGCCGCATCTCCATCTTGCTCTGTTCCCTGCTCCATTATTATCCTTTTGTTCTGCTAAATATCTTTGAGAGTTTAGAAATTCTTTAAGCTTTAACATACCATAATTGGCTGGAATATAGGGAAGATGAAGGATAATAAGGATGCTGGTTAACATAAGAACAAATTGATTTTTATTAAATAACTAAAATGAATTTAAACAGATTCACTTATTCCTACAAATTATGTATATCCAATCTGTTACTAGACTACTCTGGTCCTAAAATTATTTCCAATCTTGCTTTTCTGAAAAGGGATGATATTCCCAGATTTGGGAATATCTTTAGAACTGGATCATGGTATAAGGTTTCAAATTCATATTGGCAATTATATAGCTTTACCTAGGCTGCTTTTTGGCTCGGTTAGGTGAAGGATATGAAGAATATGTTAGTACAGTACACTAAAATGGGAAACAAGATTTCAATGATAATTTACGAGGCTCGGGAAAGACCTAACTTATGTTTTGTTAACGGGCAAATATTTCCATTTTCTAACTGCTGCTACAGTATTTTGTCCATAAGAGGAGTAATGTCACCTCTCATTACTCCTTAGAAGTGTTTCTAACCTTGGCAGCTTGAAGATGTATGATTTTCAACTCCCAGAATTGTCCAGCAAGCATGACTGGCTGGGGAATTCTCGAAATTGAAGTCTATACATCTTCAAGTTACCAAGGTTAGAAATAACTGTTCCATAGGCTAGATAAGCAACTTATTTCCTGCCTAACTGGCTCTCCCCTTCCCTCACTGTAAGTCTCATCACACTTAAGCATTGTAATATAATTCTAGACGTTCATAGTCTTCAGTATAGTTACTGAAGGTACAAATATTATCAATAATATATTCATATATATATATATCAATAATAGAACAAGCAAAATAGTAATTTTTATAATAAATTATTGATTGTCCCTGAAAAGAAATCAGTGAATTGCAGCATCCAAGAGGAAAACCTTGAATTCATCAAATCTACCCATTGTGGCAAATACTGTTTCTCCACAAAATTCATCTGCCAAAATTCTCCACAAAATTCATCTGCCAAAATTCCTTACCAAAGTCCAGAGTAGAAATATTAGTAGCAGATCCCACTAATTCAATGCAAACTGTCCACCAAGGTATAGAATACACATCAGGTTTAAAAATCAAATTCGGTTTTCTATTATCTGTACAAAATGAATAGAGACAAAAGGCTTTTTTTAAAAAAACAGTATTGATGATGAATCTCATAAATTGGTGGAAGATCTGATTACTTTTATCCTGAGCCTGTCCTTAACCTCTTCCTTTATAACATTCAGGACCTTCCTCCATATAGTTGAATTGTCACTGGTATGTGTGATTCCATCCAGTACTTGAATGGACCCATTTTTCCTAACGAACACTTTAATGCCTTTAAACTTCCTGCACCACCACCAGTCGTCACCTTTGGTCCTTTGGTCCTCCTCCAAGAGATCTTTTGTTCCACTGGATCTGATCATCATAATCTTTCTCTTTCATTGCATTTGTTGAACTTGGTTTTGTCTTGTATTTTGAGACAGAGCTACCACAAATGTGTTTCTGACATAATATGGTTTGAGCAGATGGATGTGTTCTATTTTAGCTGTTCAGTTGCAATGTTTCCAACTTCTCTTGCATTGTGTAAGGGCCTTCCCATGCAGCTTTTATTTTATAGTTTTTGAAGGGAAAGAAGATTAATATTTCATCATTAATGGGAATTATCTAAATCTAATCTTCTTACTACACTAATTTATTTTGGGATCTGGTTAGTGTTTGTTTCACCAACCTCATCATTGTCTCTAAATATTTTCAGATTTTTAGGACATGTTGGATGAGTTATTTTATCTCTGAGTTTGTTCTCCCAACTAGTCCTCAGTAAAGGCAACACTTTTGTATCCAAAATTAGAAAAAAAAACCCTCTGTAGATTCCTGAAATACTTCAAGGTTGGCAAACAAAATGTATGCATCTCAGTCATTTAGGCTTTCTATCAAACAAGTGATTATCATTGGTTTTAAAATTCATTTTTTTCTGTTAAGCCAGTTTTCTCTACTAAAAACTAACTAATCACCTTCAGTGGAACTTCGGATTGCAAGTACTTTGGTGCACGAAATTTTTGTAAGACGAACAAACATTTTAAATAAAATTTATTTCAGTTGATGAGAGGCAACTCACAAGACAAGCACCACGCCATGAGCTCATGCGGGAAAAAAAATGGAGCTGACAGTTCTCCTCTCTCGCTATGTAAACGGTGTAAATTAAGTGAAAGGCATTTAAGAGAAGAAACTTGCGAGACTTTAGACTCCAGATTCTCCCTCCAGGCAGTCCCCTCCTCCTCCTCTCCTCCCTCTTGTCTCCCTCACACCAGCTGGGACTGTTCTCAAAGTGCGCGTGCACATGCGCACGCACACACACAAAAACACACAAACCCACATTGCCCGGCACCATCCAGCCCATCCCCTGCTGCCCATCTCTTCTCCCCTCTCATGGCACAGAGGCAGTTTAAGAAGATAAACATTTCCAAGCCACCCAGGAAAGATCCCAGAAAGACGTTGCTGAGTGAAAAGGGAGAAGGCCATTTTGCCTCAGCGGCAGTGGCAGCGGATCCTCCGATCCAGAAGGGGGCGCCAGACAGCAGCCGGCCTAGCAGCAGCCTAGGCCAGAATCCGCCTCGAAGCAGATCCATGAGTGCTGGTTAGTTTGTTCTATTTCTGCTTTATATTGTGTGTTAATCATGGTTACTTGTTTCAGATGTTAGGGACAATCATTTCTACATACAATTCTGTTGAAAATGATTTTTTTGTGAATATTTTGGGGATGTGGAATGGATCATCTGACTTTTCATTGTTTCCTATGGGAAACCTCACTTCGGTTTAAGAGTATTTCGGACTAAGAGCGTTCTTCCGGAACTGATCAGTTTCGTCTTGGTTCCACTGTATTTCTACTAGTTTTAAAATAGTGCCTAAAGCAAAGTCTTTAACTTTTGACTTCAAATCATGAGTAAAACTTGTCTAGCCCTTTCCTCAATGGTTGATTGACTGAGAGGCCAGTTCAGTAAAAGATTTTCCTGCCTTTATTTGTAAATGTTTAAATTTTTTCATACAAATGAGAACTCATTCTAAACTACTTCTAAACTGCTTGGTTATATAGTTTGTTAATCCTCTGGAATTTCATTGGATATTTCCATAGAGATTTCTGCTTGCATGAGGTTGGAGATAAAGGTAGCTTGAAATAAATTTCATACACTCTTCTGGAAGATTCCACCTCTTAGCACCTCTTTTAAAATTATTCATATAATTGTAGGAATTCTCACCAGAAATGCATGAGATCTTCAGGATAAATTATTTAATTTATTAAATAGTTGTTATTATTAAATAATACATAATTTAATTTAAATAATTCAATTAAAGTCTACCAGTAATTTTTAATTGAATTTTTGCCTAAAGGCAGAAATGATCTTTGCATAAAAAAGGATCCTATTACTTGGCAGGATTTCAATGCCAATGATATTTCTCAATTTGAGCCCAAAGAGTAGTATGAATCTGAAGTTCCTTATTCTGGTCAGTTAATAATGTTAGGATAAATGTGCAACGATATGACTGAAAATGTAGAAATCCACCTAACGCAAAATGTAATTTTAATTTTCACAGATAAAATGTTGCAGTATGCCCTTGCTAAAGTAATATAGTCAATAAATTCTACAAACAATGTGTTTAAAATAGTTTCCTTTTTAAGGAAAGCTTCTTGAAATGTCAACGAACATCGGAGTTTCATTAATCTTAATTACATTCAGAAACTCAGAATAATAAATTATTAAACCCAATGATCGCTCAGTATGGTGGATTCATTCATTTTATCCCAAATTTTCAGAGGAATTGAAGGCACGCACACACACAAAAACACACAAACCCTCATTGCCCGGCACCATCCAGCCCATCCCCTGCTGCCCATCTCTTCTCCCCTCTCATGGCACAGAGGCAGGTTAAGAAGATAAACATTTCCAAGCCACCCAGGAAAGATCCCCAGAAGTAAAAAAGGGATAAATTCAAATTTACCAATTGAGAAAGCTTTCTGGAAATTCTTCTGCGCAGGTAAACAAAGGAATCAAAACACAACCTAAAGTCCTGATCAGTATATTTGTCAGAATGATTGCTATGATTCAGTGGTTTGTGATCTGATTAACTCTCATTTAAAAAATAACCAGAGAAGATAACAAACTCATACATTGAGGACATGGAACAAAATCCTAATTTATCTATAAGACATAAGGTATCTTGATCAACAGGAGAATCTTACGACAGTGGATTTTAGGAAGAATCCTCCTATTTTATCCCCTCTTGCCATACTCAGCAACACGGTATCAGTAGCACAGTCCTTCAAGTTTCTGGGCTCTATAATCTCCCAAGACTTGAAATGGGCAGCTAACATCAGCACCATTACTAAGAAGGCACATCAGAGGATGTACTTCCTAAATCAGTTCAAGAAGTTCAGCCTGCCTCAAAAGCTGCTAATACAGTTCTACAATGGAATGATTAACTCCATCCTTTGCACATCTATCACTGTCTGGTTTGGTGCAGAACAGGTACAAATTCCAGTCAACTGTCAGGACTGCAGAAAGAATAATTGCAACTAACCTGCTTTCCATGGAGGACCTGTATATTGAGAGTCAAGAAAAGGGCAGAGAAGGTATCTGCAGTCCCCTCTCATCCTGGACATAATTTGTTTGAACCTCTTCCCTCTGGACAGCACTATAGGGTATTGCATATCAAAACAACCAGACACAGAAACAGTTTTTTCTCCCATGTTATCACTCAGCTGAATACCTGACTCATGCTTTATGATAGGACACAAACTACTGTCTCAAGTGTACACATACTTATCAATCAATTGTGGTTCTAATTCTACTGGATGCATACTTTGGATGCACACTTTACTGTTGAATACCTAACTTCATTTATGTTATTATTTTATTGACTGTTGTCTTGCAAGTATACTGAGAACTGCTGTACTGGAGTCAAATTTCTTGCATGTCTATCCATACTTGGCCAATAAAGTATCTGAATCTATGACTTCCTTTTTTATGGAAGTGTGGCTAATTTGATAGATCAAAGGGATGTTATGGTTGTAGTGTATTATGTTTTCACAGTCAAACAGCCATGCCCAAATTTTTCTGTATCATTCTAGAGGAAAGTATAAAATTCCACAGGGCAATGCTATTTATAAATGATCTAAAGGGTGGAATGAAAGAGTTGTTTTGCAAGTGACACCAAACTAGGTGAGTTAGCTAATATCTTTGAAGACAAAGTCATAATTCAAAATTATCTCATCAGACTTGAACCCAACCCCAGTAGGATTACATCCAGCTATATCAAGTGTGAAGTCCTACACTAGGATAGGAAAAATCAAATACAAAGGTACAAGTTTTGCCTTTTTAGTATTTGCATCACACCGCTGGCTCATTTAACTTTCAGCCATAAAAGACACCCATATTCTTTTCATATGTACTACTGGCAAGCCTATCTTTCATTTTTCCTGCCCTAATATTCCTCCCTGTTAAATTCCGTCCTATTTATTTCATCCCAGTGCTCAAATCTGTCTAGATTGCTTTGAAGCTTTCCTCTTTCCTCCACATTTATTTATGTACCTATTTATATATACCTATATATAGGTATATTTATATACCTATATATATCTTTCCATCTTATATGCCATAAACCTGGGCAGCTCACAAAATAACAATCAAAATATAAAACCACAGCACAACCTCCTGCACCTGAAAAGGCAACACACCCCACACATCCTCTTTCAGCTGAACTGGATTGCAGCCTCTCTCTACTGCAAAACTTGCAGTAACAGCAAGTAACAGCAAGTCTTCAAGGCCTTCCAGAAAACTAGAAGGATAGGACCTTGCTGGATATTAGCCATCACTTCCAACAATCATCCCCTCAACTTCCTTATCCAATAAAAAGTTGGACACCTTGTGCCAGTTGAAATCTTCCTCCAATCCGAAGTAGAGCCATTAATAAGCATTCTCAAGTGCAGTCATTCAGCCAATGGTGAGCTCCATCTAAGAGGCGAATGTGCAGAATCATTTGCAAGAGGGAATTCTTGTGAATGTAAGAGATATAATTTTGATTGCAATATTTTCTAAACTGACTGTTGATGAAGAATATTGGATGAAGACCCATTTTAAGTGTATTTATTATTAGCTGAGGTGATCAGTGTCTTGAATCTATATTATCCAACAATAGACTCTATTTGGTACATTATTGTTTTCATGTCTCAATACATTATTGTTTTCACCATGATTTTCCCTGATACAGGTAGTCCATGATTTACAACTATTCATTTAGTGACCTTTTGAAATTACAACAATGCTGACAAAAGTGACTTTCAACCAGTTCTCGCATATACAACCATTGCAGCATCCCAGGGTCATGTGATTACTATTTGTGATCTCATAGCCAGCTTCCATCAAGCAAAGACAATGGGGAAAATAGATTTGCTTAACGACTATGTGATTCACTTAACAACCGTGGCAAAAAAGATCATAAAATCATAAAAACACTTAACTTGTTTAGCAATGGAAATTCTGGTCCCAAATGTGATTATAAGTTGAGGACTACCTGTATATAAGAGTAAACTATATACTCTTATACTGTCTAAATATGATCTATCTTTAAATTCCTTCTTGATTGTAGTATTCTCCTACCCAGATTATATTCTTGGATTTATAATAATTTGCAGAAGTGCTTGACTGAACTTAATGTGGTATTTTAAATTAAAACTATTTAGTATTCTTTTAATTTTTCTTAATGTGAATATATTTTCTTTTTCTCAGTTCATATAAATTGTTTTTTATATTATTTCTTCCTATTTGTATATATAAAGTTAAAGCATGTAACACAGGTAGATTACTATTTAAGATTAAATTTTTATAATTTCACAGCTTTTGAATTTACTTTACAAAAATGTAGACATCTTTAAATAATTTTAGAACATGGACTGATAAATGATAAGCAGTAAAAGATAAAATGGTAGAAGTTTGTGATTTATTTATCATAGGTCATGCCAATCACTAATTTTCAGTGGTGTCCAGATTCCCAATTATGTAATTTGGGTAAAAATAATAATAAACAAAAATTATTATAAAATAACAGTAAAATACAGAGAATTCAGTATTCCACAAAACACATTTAAGCATAATTAGTCCTTAGAATCTTAAGAGTCATAATATTTGTACCCTTGAAGCTTGGTGCAATAATTTTCACAAACTTTCTGAAACTCTGGAGAGAGGGGTCTAACACAATTATGAGGGGAGGCCATTCTAAAAGGGAGGGGCAGGGACTAAAAAGTCATATTTTCAAGGTCTCTTAATTTGATAATCTGTGATTGGGGGACAAATAAAGAGATCACCTATTAGATCTTACCAGTTATCCAAAGGCAGGCCCACAAATATCCAGCCTTTGAACCATAAATAGCATTAATGTGACAACCAGCATCTTGAACACTGAGAACGTCAATTAGCAATCAATGCAGCTCTTGAAGTAACTGTTGTTTTACGGGCACTTTTAGGTGTGACAATAACTACTTAAGCTGCTACATTCTGGACCAACTATAGCTTCTGAATGCTCTTCAAGGGCAGCTTCATTTGGAGTGCTTTGCAGTAGTCCAATGGAGAGGTGACTGATCCATGAGTGATAGTGAGTAAATCCTCCCATTCCAGGGAAAGTCACATTTGATACGCAAGATGGAATTGTGCAAAGGCCCCTTCATAGCTTGAATATCTTATCTTGATAAATCAGCAAGATAATAATGTAGTTTTTATTTGAATTAATAATTTTAAAACAACACAAATACTTTCATTTGTAATGGATATTTCAGATAATGTTTAATAAAAGTTGGTTATATTCATCTTGCTCTTGATCTCAAAATTTGGAATTTATCAAGAAATCAGAAACTATGAAGTTTGATGTGAGCTGAAGAATTTACAAGTTAGACAGATAAATCCACACTGGCCTATACATCGTGGATATTTTATTGATTTTTCATTAAAAGTGTAAAGAAAACTTTCAAACAATTTGTTAAACCTTTTCAATTTGTTCTATTTATGGTATAATTTTTGGGAGAGAGACAATGAATCACATTCACATAAACATAATCCAATGAAGACTGCACTGTAGTAAGCATCTTAACTGCTAGATCACTGCATCCCTGGCTTGGACTTTAGGAAAGCTGATTTTAAGAAGCTCAGATACAATTTGGGGATAATCCACTGACTTGAAATGTTGAAAGAAAAAGAAAGAATGTGAATGCAGATGGAAAAATAAGAAATATTCAAAGGAACCAGAACGCTGCACAGGGGCCTCTCCAATGAGCTAAAAGACATGTGCAAGAAGAAACATATAACTAAGGAGCTGTACAATAAATGAGCATTAAGGGGATAACATCTGGAATGCTATGACCCAGAACAACCTAAAACCCCCCAAAAGATCTGTTGGTTTGTTTAGCTGTTTCACAAGTAAAAAGAACAAGGAAGGTAAAGAGTTACCAAATCTGGGCTTGTAAATCTCCAGAAAACCTTTAGATGGCAGCAAAGTACTTAAGATTTTAGCATCTTTTTGACTGCCATTCAGTGATTGTCTGGAGTTATGCAGCCTAGATTTGGGAGCCCTAAAGGAAAAAGGGAATTCTCTGCTTCAAGGGAGATGGTGAAAGGAAAACAAAGTGATAAAAATAAACTTCTTTCCCAATTTTGTTTTAATCTTTCAGAAGGGAAAGTTGTAAGGTCTACAGCATCCAGAACAAATGATTTAAGAAGGACCATATAGCTTAGGGGGCACAGTGGCACAAGTGGTTGAGATGCTGGGCAAATCCAGTTCAAGATCCATGCACTGTTGTGCAACTGGGTGAGCTCCTGTTACTGTCCCAGCTCCTGCCAACCTAGCAGTTTGATAATATGTAAAATGCAAGTAGATAAATAGTTCAGTGGGAAGATAACATGTGCCTCGGCATATAGTCATGCTGGCCACATGACCTTGGAAGTGTCTTTGGCTAGGAAACAGAGATGAGCACTACCATCTAGAGTTGGCCATGATTGGCAGGAGAAACCTTTACCTTTACCTATGTAGCTTATCAAGGTAAGATTCAAATTCATTTGTGAATCTTGGGTTGACTAGTTGGGACCAGGTGAGGTGAGCAGGTGCTATGACATCACCATCCATACTACAGGAGGAAGGAAAATTTAAAAAAATTGTTCTCAGAACATACCATTTATGGTTTATTCTCTATCTGAGAATAGCACTTAATAAAATAGGTGAAGCTGTTCACCAAATGTAAGTTAATGTAAAAATATTTCTTATATAAAGAAATCTAAATGTTAAGAGAAAGGCTTATTTAGTTTTCTGATCTTGTTGGTTTTTAATGAGTCTTCCTACAACAACAACTTTAAATGGAATCAGCCCTTACTTACTGTGGGGGTAAGAATACCTTGGCCTGATTTGCTTTGTTCTTCTCCATGTTTCACAGCTGGCTGGTGTTTTGTAGACCAGAAGATAGGGCAAATTGTAGCCTGGGGGCAAGCAGAGGTCATGGGGGCATCACTCCAGTGATGCTGAGACAGGAAGATTCCATGGGTCAAGAGAGTAGTGTAGACTCCTGTGAAACATTTCCCCTGCCCCCTTGTCCTCTCAATTCTTAGTTACCTCAGAACAGCTGTATTTTCAAAGCAGCTGAACTGTTTATGTGATACTTTTGTCAGTAGACCTGGAGCCATTGCCTCTATCCAGTTATGACTACCCAACTTATTTTGCACAATGGGCATTCTCCAAGCTCCTTCATTAAAATTATGACATTTTGTGAGGCTTTGGAGGTATACCTTGTCTGCCCCTACTTGAACTTGGCATAGCTCTGATCCCTTAAATCATTATTTGTTCAATGGCCCTGGGGTAGGATACTTTGAGATCCCACATTGATTGATTAATTAAATTTGTATGCCACTGAAATCTGATACTGAGATTTTATTTCTTGTTTCTTTGTATTTTCTTTCACAATACAGTGGAACCTTGGGTTGTGAGTACTGTGGTTAATGAGTGTTCTGCAAGACAAGCAAAATTTTTTTAATAAGATTTAATTTGGTTAAGGAGCGGAAACTTACAAGATGAGCTTCGCGCAATGAGCTTGTGTGGGAAATCTCACAACTGAGCCAATGGTTCTTCTCTCTTGCTGTGTAAAAAGCATAAATTAAGTGAAAGTTGTTCAAGAGAAAGAACTCACAAGACTCAGATTCCAGATTCTCTTTCCAAGCAAAAACCCTCCCCCTCCTCTCCTCCCTCTCATCTCCCTCACACCAGCCAGGACTCTTCTCAAAGTGTATGGAGATTGACCCTCTGTCTTCCCTGTGACACATACACGCAAAGCCCTCCTCGCATGGCACCATCCAGCCTGTCCCCCTCCTGCCCATCTCTTCTCCTCTTATCGCACGGAGGCAGGTTATGATAAGAAAC
>JANHZU010007991.1:4607-14615 GCA_032468055.1 Acrochordus granulatus | reverse complement strand
AATTTGTTTTATTTTTACTTTATATTGTGTATTAATCATTGTTTCAGATATTAGGGACAATCATTTCTACATAAAATCCCATTGAAAATTTTTTATGAATATTTTTGGGGGTGTGGAACAGATCATCTGACTTTACATTGTTTCCTATGGGAAAATTTGCTTTGGTATAGGAGTATTTTGGATTAAGAGCACTCTTGTGGAACAAATTATTCTCGTAATCCAAGGTTCCACTGTATAGCAATATAGTTTATTTTATTGTTGTTTATTACTATTTTCTATTTGCTTTATTCTTCCAATGTTTGACATCTGAAGTTGGTTAGATGATTAATGCAGCTTAAAAACTGTACACATAATAAATAGATATAACTTTTAAGTCAACTTATTGAAGTGCTTATGCATTCTATTGCTATATTTACTTTCTGGTTAAATTTTTAAGAATTGTCCAGATTTCTTTTTGGTTGTTGGTAAGCGGATTTATGTTTTTATAGTTTAGATGTCTTCTTCAAGAAGTTCCAGATTAAACAAGGCTGAGTATACAGTTATTGAATAATAAAACAAAATAATCAGAAAGTAGTACGGGCCAGAAAAACAAAGCTGCAGCAGTAAATTCCAACAACCACAATCTGAACAATATTTGAACTATATTTTATCCTGGGAGCTATTGTGTAGCATGAACAATTGCACAGACCTGAGAATGGGAGTTTCAGGTTTTACAACGTAGTGTTGGATGTCCATGATCCATTTAGCTTCCTTCTTGGTGGGACATAATAATTGTGGGAACTTAAAATTCGATTGCCTTAAGTCAACCAGATGTGATTGGTGAGAGACAATCAGAAATTCTCTTATTTTCAACTTTGTTCCATTCATAGATCAGATCTATTGTGCTGGAATCTTATTTCTATTTTCTAAAAAAGAGCTTCTTCCCACAAGCTCTTTATCCTTAAGGTTAACTGGGTTTTCCTCTACTTACTGCAAAAAGTAATGTGAAAATGCCTCTTGATAGTTTGGTGTAGCTTCCAACTGGTTCCTGAAGGTCAAAGAAACATTTCATGTGGATTTTGTTCACTTTTCAGCCAACTTCAGATATCTAATACAAGAATTATACAATTGGAAAGGACCACAAGGGTCATAATCTCCAAGCCTTTTGCAATGTTCAGGAAACCCAATGAAACCACTCATGAGAAGTAGGTGAACAAAATACTTAAAATCCATTTGCTAAAATCCTCCAGATATGAAGAACCCATTACTTCCTTAGAATGTTCCATTGTTGTACAAAATTTATGTCAAGAAGTTTTCCCTTATATCTAAACAAAATCTAGATCACTACAACTTGTACTGTAAAAAAAGTTAATTGTAACTGTACTTAGGACCATTATTTTTGGTCCTAGCTTCTATGGCCATGGAAAATAAATCCAGATGATTCACTATTGTGAATTCCTTCCTATGGAACTTGGTGCTTTAAAAAATCTATAAGGCATTAGTTGCTTGAGTTACCCCCAATCACCCAGATTTTTTCTTCTTCTGTTCAATCATGTCTTGGAAACTTCCTGGACAAGTCCCTGCACTTTTCTTGGCAAGGGTTTTCAGAAGTGGTTTGCCATTGCTTGCTTCCTAGCTCTGAGATAGAGTGACTGGTTCAAGGTCACCCAGTTAGCTTTGTGCCTATGGTGGGACTAGAACTCACCACCTTTTGGTTTCTAGCCCTTTAGTGCTTTAACCACTAGTTAAAGTGGTTTAACCACTGCACTAAACAGGCTCACTCACTAGTTCTAGTGCTTTAACCACTACACTAAACAGGCTCACTCAGATACTGGGAAATGATAACCTCCGCCTACTGGGCCTCTTCAGTAAATAATGGTTTACAAAATAAATGCAGTGATGGTGAGGATGATGCTTCAGTCTTCTCCACAGATCACAATATGTTTTATTTCTTTTCTAATTCTGGGATATCTGCTGGGTGCAATGTAAATATTATCTGCTTCGGTCCTGCATTTTCAGTTTAAAGTCTGTTTTCCCCTATTTCCATAGATGGCAAAATTCTTAAAAATAAAATATGTTTTATTGTTAATAATATGTTTTATAAAAAGTAGTAACCATATTGCCAATGAGGAAAAGAGTCCAAAATCCATAGAGGTAATACTTTTATTTGGCTTACCGAAGTTTTATAAAATTTGCAAGCTTTTGAATCCAAGAGATCTTTATCAGGTATGACCAGTCAAGAAAAAAGGTGAATAACTAAATCTAATATTGCTCCATATTAAAGACCTGAAAAGGCCTAATTTATGTCTGCAGGTTCCCCACTCTCCATCTAAGAATATAATGCCTTTGAAATCAGTTTTTTTCCTTCAACCTTTTAAAATAGTGTGGTGATTAAAAATTGGCTTAAAATTATATGTGAGACACACATGCACACACAGAGCTCTCTCAACTTAATGTTTTAAAGAGATAATAGATATTTGAAGGGCTAAAATAATGATTTAGAGCTTCATTTTACTGGTAGCCAGTTTAATTTCTGGAATGTTCTTCCTTCAAACAAGAATGTTGTTGAAAAAGCAGTTTTTGTAGTGTTGACCATCCCTTATACCAAGCTTCCTGAACTATGTGATTAGTAAGATTCACACTTATTTTCAACTATTCTTTGGAGAATAGTAATTATTTTAAGGAAGTATACATGTAAATAAATTAACATAATGTCTGAGGTGTCTTGATTTCTGCAATCCTATACCTGAGGAATCTCATTCAGGAAAGAATGCTTACATAGTTACAAACACGTTTTTCATTGGGATGGTCAATATTACAAAATCTGCTAATTTTTCATTCTCACATTTCTGTTGTCTGAAGGCCCAAAAATCTGGCCACTAGTTAACTGAAGCTCTAAATCATTATAATCGTATTCCAACTGCAGAAGGTGATCCAAACATAGGAAGGAAGGCAAAAAAGATGTAGTAGAAGTTTGATAGACAGAATTTCAGGATTCCTGAGATGTTTCTTGCCTCTACCCTTAGGGAAAAATTAGGATGGCTAATTATGTAAGGAATTTAAAAACTAACATTGAAGGAGGAAATAAATCAATATTCTCCAGTCTTCTTTCCATCTTGCTAGTTTGTCATTGGAAGAAACCTTTAGAGGAATCTATGAAATGTTATTTACATAGATGAATCAAATTACTAAGTATTTTAGTTCCAAAATCTTTAGAGATTTGGGGAGGGAGGGGATCCTTTTTTTAAAAAAAACTTAAGATCTATTTCACAAGACAGTGATGTAAAGTGGGCACTTCTTGAATTCCTTATGTCTGCATATATAAGTGTTTACCATAAAGTCTATATTAAGGTGATATAATATATTTTGTGGATTTTATAAAGTCTATTTTAAGGTGATATAACAGAACCTATGGATTTCCTGTCTCAAAATGGCCAGAAACCTCATAACTGATTTTATCGAGTGCAGTTGGAAGCCTAGTGATGGGCTGGTGAGAAAGCCCATAGCTACTTGTTGCCCACCCCTTTTTTTTCCCTTACTTTCCATTTTTATCAGCAGAGGTGAACCATCTAATGCCTTCCTGGATTTTTAAATAAAAGCCTATGTGATTGCTGACCACTGGCCATTAGAGTGAGGGTACAAACAGGTTATCTAGATCTAGGCCTTGCCTTGTCTTTTTAGTAGTCTCAGAACTGTACAGATCATTTTAAAAAAATGCTAGTTTTTCTTCTTCACTATGGTGCCAACATAATACAGAGTAGAAAAGAGATATATGAAATTTGCACATATTTCTGTTCAAATATATTCATCAAATTTATTTCAATCACTTAGTTTTAAAACCTGAAGTTACACTCCAGGTTTTCTTCAGATCATATAAAATCTAAAGTTTGAACTCAAAATTATATTTTTAAGTGTGAAGAACCTAACTATGAGGTATGAATTCAGATTGCTCCAACCTAACTCTTATTCAGTCAGGTCAAAGTTTTTCTATATTGTACTTCAAATGTACAGAAAGATCATTAATTAGAATTGTTCAAAATAAACAGAAAAATGAATTTGCATTAATATATTTTCTTATTCTATATTTAATCTTAGCAAAAAGGTTGAGAAGTGGCATTATTTTGCTTTAAATGCTGTGCAAGTGGAAATCCCCACCTCTTGCTTTGTGCTTGCAGATATGTATTCTTCTAAAATAATTGCAAACGCCAAATACTCTCACAATATGCTTTCAATGGCAAAATCCATAGAAATGTTCTCTGTAATAGTGGAGGTGCTTATATCCTTTTCACAGTTAGGTGGTGATCCATAAACATTTTGACTATGAATATCATGCATAGCTGAATCAGTGCAGGATGGGCTATTTAATGGTCCTGAAGATGACGCACCTGATTGCTCATTTGAAACCAACTGCAATGGCTGCATAAATGATCCAGGTTCAGAAAGCTGAGATGGTAACAGAAGAGTTGGAACAGATGCAACTCTAGGTGGGAGAGCACTAAGACCCAAGCCATAAGAAGAAAAGGAAATATCTGAAGACTGTATTTGAGACAAATTTGTTTTGGAAGAAGGAACTGATATATATCTACCACTTTCTGGATCATAAAAAGTCTTTAATTGAACTGGTAAATCTACAATAAAATACTCTCCTGAATCTGGATCCTGAAGGAGTTTACGCTGAGTGGTAGGTAAAGAGGGTGTGGGACTTAAAGATAGCAAGGGTTGTTGCTTTATCAGATCACAGTTTGGAGAAGTCAAGGGAGAGTTAGGACAGACTAGAGACTTTAGAGATTGGACTGGTGTCAGGGATGCAGCATTTTCATTCAGTGACAGAGATTCATACTGAAGTTTTTTCTGTTGTACTTCCATCTTTTTCCTTCTACTGGCCAGTTTCTTGGCCCTCCGTAATGCTTTTTCTGTTTTAGGTGGTACAGTTGGGGGTTTGGCTGCTGTCCTTCCCATTTGACTCATCAGCTGAAGTCTTTCATTTGCCCCCAAAGGACTGTCAGCATCTCCAGGAAACTGACAGGTTTGTACAGGTTCAAGCATGAGTGCTGTGGAAGGTTTATCTATATTGTCTACTGCTTCGTATAGTGGATAATTTGCTGCTTTTTCCATCTGTGATGGGTTGAAGTTTGCAGTTGTATCTGATAATGCACCTGTGAAAGCTGATGGTACCTTATTATCTGATCTTGGACTCTGTATAGTAGAACTTACTGAATCACTCAATATAGTTGATGTGTATCCAAAGGCATCACTGGAAACAGGAGAACAAGTATGATTTTCTGATACTATGGGAGACTTTATCTCTTGACTTATTTTTTTAATGCAAGAACCACCTCTTTGTTTAGATAAGACATGATTCTTCATATAATTTATTCTTTCTATTATAAGGGATCTTTGCTCATTTTGTCTTGGCTCACTTTCAAAGCCTAGATTTGGCTGAATGGCAGAACTGGGCCTTAACTTTCCAGTTTTGATTTTCTCTTTTGAAGTTTCTAATTTCTCAGGGCTTTTTAATTCTTTCTCTAATGAAACTAATAAAAAATCAGTTTCTTCAGAATCTGCCATTGTTTCTGGAATATGAAAATTATCTAATCCTTCTCTAAAGCTATAATATGCTGTTAGATTACTTTTTTCAGCCATTTGATGCTTCATATTCCCTTGGATAGATCCCCATTCATCATCATCTTTATCTGTTATAACATTCTTGGAATTCTCTTGAGCATTTGGAGTGACTTCTTCATAGGACAAAGACCTAAGCAGAGGCAACTTGATTGCTTTAGTCACAGGTGGTGACTTAAATGTATTGTCTTTAAGCATGAACAAATTGGGCTTCAATGAACTTGATAAAGTTGACGTCAAAAGGGGCTCTTCTGGCTTGCTTTCAGATTCACAATCTATGCTTTTCCAACTATCTTTTTTCTTCTCCTCCAACACTGCTTCTTGTAGGCTATTCTCATTTTCATTCTTCTCCTTGTTTATTTCATCTATATCAGAGTCACAATTGCTAAGAAGGTAGTCATGTAAATCCTTTTTCTCTGCTTTCTCTTTTTCTTTGCTACTTTGCTTTTCTCTTTCATCCATATCATTTTTCCTTCTCTGGCTTTCCTGAAGACATGCTTTCTGGAAAAGCTGCATTAGGGAAAAGGGTGTCTCATGAAATAGTTGATCTACTGTGGAAACAAAATATTGCTCAGAAGAATTGGTACTTCTTTTGCCTTTGTGGTCATTTCTAGTTGAGGAGTAGGCCTGATTTTCATTATTCCTTGTCTTTTCTTCAAGTGGAAAAAGTAGACTTTTGGATGCTTCATCAGCATCCTGACCCAAAGTGACTTTTTTATACTTATGTTCCTGCATATCTTCTTGCTGTACAGCAGCCACATCTGTCAAATAAGGCTTGGGTAAAGGAGAAGGTTGACTTTTATTGTGTTCAGAAATCATTTCAAAGTCATCTGTGTATACTGAATTACTTTGCTGCAAATGATTCTTATTTTGATACTTTAAAATACCTGGTCTTGACCCAGTTAAACCCCATATCACGTTACTGCCAATAATATTCTCATTTAAACCAGTGAAATTGTCCTTTTTCTGAATATCGTCCATTTGTTCAAATGTATTAACTTTATCAATATTACTAACTGTTTTTTTATTGTTATCATCTACTACATTAATTGATGAAACATTTGCTTTCATGCTGATCTGTTCTTTTATCTTATTTTTGTCTTCAAGGGTTCTTAGGAGAGGAGATGGACTGTAAGTGCTTTTTACGCGTTTTCGTATATCCTTCAAGTTAAATAATAAACGTGGGGCTTTAGACTTATAATCATTCTGAGAATAAAATGTTCTCCCCTCAGATTCCTTGGTCATCTCAGCCTCCAATAGGAGTGGAGTTACCACTAATAACCGATGTTCTGATGGTTCTTCATTTTTTTGCTTCAGTGGGATGACTGGAGTCAGAAGTGTTGAGATACTAAAGGAAGGATTGGACTGATCAGACAAAATCACATGTGACTCAGCTGCAGATGTTTCTATCAAAGGATTAACATCAGGTGACTTTCTGTATGATGAATCTTTTAATACTTCAGCTGCTGTGACTTCTGCCAATTTCATTCTACTAAAAGTAGTCTTTTGTTTCCTCCAGGGTGGTGGGCAATCATTTTCTCTCATAAGTGCAAATTCTGGTTTGCTTTTTTCTACTAATGCAGTAACTTGTGGCATCAATATATCTTGTGCACCTGTACTGTGGAGTGCTGCTTCTGGAGGAAAAAAGACTTGAGGGAAAGTTGATGGTGGAATTGGAGCTTTTGATATTGGAACTGAGGGGAATATTCCTGGTGGAAAATATGTACTGGATGTAAGGGGTGTTGGAGAAGGACTCTCATTTATAGGTACAGGTATATCAAAAACCTGGGGTAACAACTGTTGGGCAACAGTATTTTTCTCATTAACCAGTGAAGGAAAGTATACATCTGTTAGACACACTGAAGTCAGGGAGGCTTTGGAGAGTGACTTTGGTGAAGAGTTATCAGAGAAGCTTTGTTCTAGAATGAAGGGACCTATTGCTTTTTCTTCAGAAATGCAAGTCTTTTTAAAGAAAGGTGTTTCTTCAAAGTAATTAAGGCTGCCGTCCTTGGGCATCATCTCTCCCATTTCAATTAGTTTTTTATGATGTGCATTCCATGATTCAAAAGCACTGTTTTCACTGTGGAGAAAGCTACTTTTTCTAAGTAGTTCTTTAGCTTTTCCAATTCTGTTTTTCACCATCTTGTTAGAGACACTGAACTTGGATATATTTGAAAACTTTGCCTGAGAAGGATATAAACCAGGTAGGCTTTGATAGACCAGATCTATTTTGTTATGTTCTTTGCACTTATCACTTGGATTTATTATATTTTGACATGGGTCAGGAAATCCAGAGATTCCCTTTTGGATGTTTAGATTTGTTTTGTCATTCCAGAAGGCCATATTGTCTCCACAAATTAATGGACATTCTGTCAAATTATTGTTTATTGGCTGCTTGGCTATTAGTAGTGATACTTGATTGTCAACCTTATTAAAGGTCTTTATCAAAGAGGACACTTTTGAGATATGTGTACAATTGTGCAGGTCAGACAGTGGCAAATCCAGTTTTCTTCTTAGGCTTGGGTTGACTATAGAATACTTTTTATCTGCATGAGTATTGGAGTTTGTAGAAACTTTGGAAAATAGGAATGTTGTATGCTCCTTTTTTGACAGCTTCTTGTGAAAGTCAGTATTTTTCTTGATGGCATAATTCCATGGGCTATGAAATAATTTATTAGGGAACTGATGGGAGATGTTTGGTGGCCCAATTGGCTCTACATCTGTGTAAGGTGTTTGAAGCTCAGCCACACAAAGACTTTTGAAAGCTCGATCAGTGAGGCTGCACACTTCTCTGTCAGTGTCATCCAGGAGGCTTCCAATGCTGGAGGAATCACTCTGTCCATCTGCTTGTTTCTTATTCCCATGCATGGTCCATATGACTCATTAATAAAATAGATAGTTGACTTTTGGGGCTATCATTTCTCAAGCATTTTTTACCATTTTCTGTGAACTTTTCTTCTATAATCTGCAATTTTATATTCATTTCTCATAAAGAAGCAAAAATGGGGCTTTCCAGTCTGCAAATTGAACATATAAGTATATATTATTGTATTATAACAAAACCCAATTGTACACAACACTTTTCTGTTTAATTCCCAGTATTCCCAATTTAATGTGATATTCTAGAATTACCTTGTATTAAAATATTTATACATTATATATTTTTAAAACAGTTTTAAACTAGAACAGCCCCCAAAAAAGAAATCAAGAAAGAGGTCAAGAGTTATTTAAAACAGTGTTTAAGCTTGCATGATTCTCCCCCTCTTCATATCTTACTCTTTCTCTTTTCCTCAAAATCTGAAGTAGAATGGCTGCATTGTTATCAGTCTACTTGACACAGGCATTGTAGGAGCTTTATCTCATCTAACTCAGCCATGGGAGTAGATGCAGCAAGGGTGCAGAGCTCTGGATTGGCCTTTGCAGGTTTCTATTTATAATTTTATGCTAAGTATTCTGTAATAGGAACTGTGTCATGACTGAACAATGATGTCATATCTTCTTTGAATGCTTCATTACCCCCTGGATGTTTGGCCTCTTTCTTTGGGAAAAGTTATTTGCTTCTTGACCGACATGTTCTATGTACAGACGTTCATTCATGAATCTGTTAAGTTTTTCTTGTACAATGTTCTGTTTTTAATTTTGTATTCTTCAAACAAAATGCATTTCCCTAACCCTAACCATTCTGGGATAGCAAGGTCATGAGTCTTGTGTGTTTGGAACTCTTGCTTGTTGGCTGCATACTTTGTCTGGTTGCTTTTGAGTGGTGGATAGTTGGGATGTTCTTGGGACAGGGGGGATATAGAGAAGGTCTTATCCCCACCTGCTCATTTTGGGAGGATGTACAGCAGCAATTTGAATGCTGGATAAGGAGAAGGCATTCTCTGGTGATAAGTTAGTTGCTTGGATTTGCTAGGAGCTGGACTCTAATTTGGAGAGTCCTACCAGAGTAACGAAAGCAAGATTGTGGATGCTTGGAGTAAATTTGGAACTGTAACTCTTGAAAAAGTGGACAGAATTCTCAGGTCTGCTACCTGCTTATCATTAGCCTCCTTGCTGGTGAAGTCCAACCTATTGTTAGGTCCAAGTAATTTGCTAAGAGAAGGAGATGGTACTACCAACCTTGAAGAAAGCAGTATTGCCCCCATCATCAAAGGCTTTCAATAGACTTCATTTCATGCCAAATGAGACTGCTAAGGGCATCTATCAATTGGGGGTTAGTCAGTACATTAATGATACTTATTCATCTTGATCCCAAGCTGGCCAAATGATGCCATCAAGGTTTTGTCCTAGTATATGGAGGCTGTTCCAGTCTGGATGTGGAAGAACAGGCTCAAGCTCAACCCTGACATGGCCAAGTGGCTACAGGTATTTAGACCTCCTGAATCCTGTAATCCTGAACAGGGTTGT
>JANHZU010007990.1:0-12119 GCA_032468055.1 Acrochordus granulatus | reverse complement strand
AGAGGCAAAAAACTAACAGTTTTCTTAAAGTAAGCAGACTATCATATATACATCAATGACACTACATTCTTTTATTAGCCTCAGGTGTGGATGAAATGGCAAATGTGATATGTATTATTGAAATTTGGCTGGACAAAATCAGCAGCATTGCTCTCTTTGAAATCTGATCAGTTAGGTTTCGGGTTTTTAGAAGGCTTAAAGCTAAGAATTAGAAGGGACTCTGGTAAGGGTCATAAAAGACCCCTGGCCCATGACCATGATCTCCATTCCTGAAATACCAGGATGTGAGTACCTGTATGTTTAGTAGGGTTGCAGAAACATGTTTGGGATACTGCTTATAGGTCTCTGTTACCCACAATCAATTTCCTTGGGTAGCTTCAGTTCATTTCTTGACTCAGGCTGAGAACCATCCCTGAGAATCTTTGTATTAGGGGAATTGAATTTACAAGATGCTGGGACCAATTCTGCAAAGATCAGAAGTTCCCTGAGCAGATGTTATATAATCTGGATATTGCCTGATTTCCATTACTCCCTTTGCTGTTTTGAGGGGATAACAGAGTCTGTTTATGATAAGCTTAAAGAAGAGAAGTCTAAGAGGAGGAATGATATCAATGTTTCAAAACTTGACGTTATCACAGGAAGAGACTATGGATTAATTCTTCAAGGATATGACAAAAACCATTAGTTAGAAGGTGAAAAAGGGAGATCCAAATTCAAAAACAAGGAGGGAAGTCTGACTATTGGATGAACAAGACTGTGGAACAACCTACCTCCTGGAATCTTTCAAATAATACCACTTACCATTGGAATCTTTCAAGTAATATATAGAAAGCAATTTTTTTCTGAGATGGTCCAAGTATTCCAGCCCTGAGTATTATGTTGGACAAGAAAATCTTCAAAGTCCTTTTCAACCCTACAGGTCTATGGTTTATTGATTTCTTCTTTAAGCCAACCTAAGCATAGCATAGAATCAGCTGAATTGTTAAATGTCTTTATGTTGAAAGAACACTTTTTGTATGCCAGTGACTACAAGACTTCACAGTGTTTATAGTTCTAGTAATTATTTACTCTGAAAAATCAACTCTGTGATGTTAACTTGTACAAGTTCAAGGTTAGCTAATTAGTATAGTTCCAATCATTAAACAGAGCAGATGTACTGAGTTCTGAAATGAAAATTTTTGCAATAGTAAACAAGATATCAGGATAGAAGTGAGATATTATAATATTTCTCCCATGTCTTGCTATTCTTTTTTATTTAATGTTGGGAGATACCATAATATATTCCTAAGCTTTTTGGTAGGCTATGATGCTTTTATTGACTTTTACTCAAAGTAAAAGCTCTAGCTCACACAGTATTCCTGTGGTTGATAATGCAAAATGTCATTTGTTGCTGGAAAGGCAGATCTTAACCATTTGCTTGTCTTTGAATCATTACTCAGAGAGCCAGGAAGTGCCAAATCAGTTTCTAGAGATCTGAGTGAAACAATTCCTTCTTCACAAGAGAAATTGCCTAAAATAACTAAATATTTTGCATTCTCATCTGATGTTTTTAATTTCAGTTGATGTTCAGGTGTCTCCTGTAGACAGAGCACTCTTTTCCAAGCACCATTCAGGTGAAGAATAGATTGTCATGGAGAAAATCTATGTGTCACTAAGAATCTCAGCAATGACTTGATGTAACATAATCAGTCACTCAACCAATCTTGGTTGCTAATTTTTTCCCCAAAGTTATAGCACTTCATCAGGTAATAGCAGAAGGACCCTAAATGATGAAATAACAGTAAATTTAACTCCATTTTACCTCCAATAAGCAAATATGTCACATTTCACAATCAACATGTGAACTGAAGTATATCAATGCATTTTTTAATACTGGATAGGAATTTTTACTTACAGAAAGCATAAGAGTGCTAGTCAATCATAAGTTTTGTATTCCAGTATGAGTTAAAGAACATGCAACAAGAAAGGGGATCAGCAAGAAAGGATTACAAAATAAGATCTCAAATAGAAGGGAAAAAGAGCAGCAATCAGCCATATTTCAGGCTCTAATTAAATGTATTAATTAATGTTTAGCAGACCTGCTACATGCATATCTGTCTCTCAAGCCAAACTATAAACTATGTTTAATATTTATCCTGTGGGCTCTCACCCCAAGACCAGATTAACTAAAAAAAAAAGCAGCATTAAAATCTATACTTCAGATTCATAAATTACAATATTCCCCTCCCCAAAATCCATATTTCAGGATCTTTAGCTTTGCATACTTTAATCCACAAAAACATCACAGGTAGTCCTCATGTAGCAGCACAATTGGGACTGGAAACTCAGTTGTTAAGTGAAATGTTTGCTAATTGAAAAACATGTGACCATGACAATGCTTACCATTTTATTTCATTTTTCCTTTGCAGTGTCAGAAGGATACTGACCCCCAACACCTGGGTGAACCCAAATGGAGGAAAATGTTCCAGAACTTGACTCACAGGGAAGTTGGATAAAAGAGAACATGTTATAATCTTTTTTTCTTATTCCTGTGCCCTTTGGTATGCTTACCTTCTCACTAAGATAGTTTTCAAGAAGAAAATGAATTTGTGCATTTATTTTCTTTGGAGAGAAAGAAAGTAAGCAGGAACAGCATGGGGGATATACATTATATGATTGCACCAGTTTCAGGTGTTTGCCAAGTGGATAATAAGCTATGAATTCCAAGCTGCTTAGGAGGCCAAGAGTACACCCTTAGTATTTTGCAACAGTTTGGAATTTGTCAGTTACAATCATTTTTTCAATTGTAGATTGAAACAAGGGCATGTTAGATTACAGAGGGAAGGCACACATTTGCCTTTAAATGATGATGACATTGATGAGGATGTAGAATATAATAATGATTACATCTGAGATATTAGATCTGAGAAAGATGATGGAAGGAAATGGAAGGCTCCCTTAGTAAGCCTTCAATATTTTCACTATAGGGTTGCCTTAAAATGATGACAAAGATGATTACACTGATAATACTTATTAGATCAGAGAAGGCTGATTGAAATAAATGTGTCAAGGGGCCATGAGATATTTTATTACATATATAAAATAACTGCATTCATTCAGGCAGTTATTTTTAATAACCACTGCTCTGAAAGAAAGGCAGGCTGGGAAGACAAGAACCAGTTCTTTAGAATGATACATGTTGATAGAAATAAAGTGTGCCACAAAAAAATTTTATTGCCAAATTGCCTTATTGTTAATAAAGTTTCAATAAGAAAACTAAAGTTCAGCAATGCTACAGAGGATTCACCAATTTTAGACAATTATCAAAGAGCTATAATTATTTCTGTTGCTTTTGTAGTCTCCCTGCTGTCTAATATTAAACTTCTTTACAAGAATGATAGTAAATATGTGTATGGATCTACATGCTCGCATCTCTCTGAGTGTATGTATCATGTGTATATACAGTCAGATTTAAAAATTAGTGAAAGATTTCAGTCAGATTGATTCAAGGATTCATATTTCATACTTCGTTCATCACATATCAACTTTCATTCAAATCTAGCCATTATTGTCATTGTAGTTTTAATGTCTGTGGTATTTTCATTACTTTAGAGGGTCAATTGCTTAGTATGTGGATAGTAGTGGTATTATTTTTACTACTGCCTCACATGGCACAGCAGAAAAATGTTAATTGTCGAATTGTGGATCACCATTTCATTTTTCACAAGTACCTTCAGCCAGGAGATCAACTGTTTGGTGGCCTTGTTTCTCACACCTTCTTTTCCTCCAGTCCAAAAGTTTTTGATGAACCACCACCTCCAACATACTTTGAAAGCCACACGTAAGGAATTGGCTTTTCTTTCCATATACTTCTGAGCAGATTATATGTTGCAAACCAGGTTGATGAGTAGATTCTATTGGTATAAATCAAATACAGATTACAAATCTATTTTTGGTCCGCTACTTCTCCAAGAAAATATTAATTATATAGCCAGTTTAATTAATATTATTTAATTAAACAAAATGTTATAGACTAAACTCAGTCAACATAAACATAGGTAAGTAGATAAAAGATCAATAAGTGCATATCTAACTTTCAGCTTCATAATGCATCTTCGTTCATTTGTAATCGAATTATCTTAATTCCATTCTTGCATAAAAATTAGAACTTCACTTTTCATCATGATAAATCATAATATGTCTTCCAAAGGAGATATATAATTCTTCAACTCATCATGCCACACAGTCCCTTCTTTATATATTTACAATTCTTTTGAATTTGTTCTACTATAGGAATATATAATAACAAACTTAAAACTATCTGAACATACATTATATGTGTGTGTGTGTGGGTGCATGTGTGTATGCTTAGTTTTGTTTAGTTAACTCAGGAGATTTCACATATATTTCATTTTCATTTAATTTTCTTGGTAGTTATATATAAGGGCCCTATCCCTGCCTTCCTCTAATCTATAACTATCTTTTGGTTTGGTTAGCCAAGATCAACTACCCATCAGAATAGAGACAGATCAACAGATGAATTTGTGAATCATAAAATCAAGTTAAGAGTAAAAAGAAAAAAGTTTGTACCTTAGCAAATAATAAATCATCTCCTTAATATGAAAGTCTTCCTTTCTTTTTAAAATATTCATCTCCAAATATTTATCCTGGGATAAAGGATACTGATCATATCCTTTAGCTTGTTTTGTCTCTTCACACTGAAGTAGCTTTGTTGTCTGAATTTTGTATAAACTATATCTCTTAAACTATGGTATGTATAATTTTACTGAATTAGTTTGACACATGATGAAAATCCTGCTATAGGGTTATAGTTCAGAACTACCAGCATATCCTGGCTTTAGTCTTTGCAATACAAAAAATCAATGAAGATCCCCAAATTTTACCCAACATCACCCTTGGATTCCATATCTATGATAGTCACTTGAATACCAGGTGGGCCTTTCGTTCTGCACTGCAACTTATTTCTCCAAAGAAACAATTTCTCCCCAATTACGATTGTGGTAGTAAAGACAATCTTCTTTCAGTCCTTAAAGGACTTGATGTTGTATCCTCTCATCACATACCAAGCATTTTTAGCATCTACAAAATTCCTCAGGTAAGATCTATGTGCAGATTATAAAGATTATTTTTTTTCCTCCTGAAATGTTTGTGTTGTGTAGATAGAGGTATTTTTTAATCAAATGAACCTTATTTGTGTGGCAACATAGAAGAGGTCCAATTTTCCTTGTTGTGTTCTGTAGACAGTGATGGATTCATATCTTATAATCATATCAATCTGATAAGTGTCAGAAAAGAACACCTTAGCATTGAAGAGTCTTCCACTACTGCTAATGTGACTGATAATGTAAAAGTCATCTTAATCAGTAAGATATAAATCTAACCAATATAAATGTAACATTGATTATTGATGCTTCCCAGGGTCACCTTGTTTGAGATGGGTGATCATAGAAATTTGATCAGTAGAGAAAATAAATAAGCTATTCATTGTTATCAAAACCTTCACTCTTCCTGAAATGGATAAATAATTGGCACATTTTGTTCCAGAGTACTTTTTCCACAATAAATCAGTTTACTGAAAAATTATCCCAGAAACACTAATACTACTATGAATAATAACAAGTAGATGAACATTTTAATATTTAATCTGTCTCAAATTACTAATCTGTTTAGCTCTCCTATGGCTCTGCTCCACTAATGATGGATCTCACCCAAGACCCTTACTTCTACCAAATGATCCCAAATGAAGCTGTTCAGTACAGGCTGATTCTTGAATTACTTCTCTACTTCAAGTGGACATGGATTGGATTTTTTACTGCAACTGGATTTTATTCAGAATGGTTATTTCAAATTATGGTTCCAACATTTGCCTCTCATAACATTTGTTTTGCTTTTATAGAGACAGTTTACAATGTAGGCATGCATATTGAATATGGTGGTGTAAAGAAATGGGCATTTAATGTATGGAATAGAATCATGACCAGTACAGCCAATGTATTTCTCTTATTTGGTGAATGTCGCACTCTAATAATTTTGAACTGGTTGCTTTCTTCTGACCAAGACATTGAGACAACAAACAAGGTAAATGGTAAAGTGTGGATTTTGACTGCTCAGCTAGAGCTTAAGAACTATGGCAATGAAAAGAAACTGAAAGTTTCTAAACAGGTCTTCCATGGTGCTCTATCCTTGGCTGTCCATTCCAATGAGCTTCCAGGATTTCAGGAGTTTATTCAGGACAGAAAACCTTCCAATGCAAAAGAAGATTTTATAATAAGGGACTTTTGGTCTTATGCTTTTGGTTGCGCCATCCGCAACTGGATTCTAAACCATACAAATAGTGACCTCTGCACTGATTTGGAGAAACTGGAGAATGTTCCTGAAAAATATTTTGAAAAAAACATTACTGGGCAGAGTTACAGCATCTATAATGCTGCCTTTGCTGTGGCTTATGCTTTGCATGCCATGTATTCATTCAGATTCAAGCACAAAAGAATGGTGGAAAGTGAGAAATGGACATTTCTGACTCAGCAGCCATGGGAGGTAATGTAAATTTGCAAGTTCCACTAGTGGTTTATTCTCCGTAGTAAGGCCATTATTACCAAAAACTTTCTTCTGTAGCATATTAGTAATTTTTTTAAGGAAAGTCTTGGGTAGGAAAATCTTAGTACAATTGCAGCATCAGAATAATACTGTCTATTTTACTATCCCCCTTTCCAGCTTTTTTAAAAATAGAGAGTTTTGAGAAAAGTGAAAGTGTAAAAAAGTGCATTTTAATTTTTATGTTTCATTTAAATATCAAATTTTTTGTACATATAACATTGTATCTCTTAATACGAATTCCTTGAGGAAACTACAGTACATAAAGAAAAAATGTGAATTCTGGTATTTAAAGATTTCTCTTTTCATTTAGCTCTTCCATTTTCTGAAGCAAGTATCTTTCAACAATACCGTAGGGGACAAGGTATCCTTTGACCAGAATGGCATATTTCTAACAGCATTTGATGTCATAAATTGGGTTTTGCTTCCAAACCATTCTTTTAGTAAAGTAAAAGTTGGAATTATGAACTCTCAGGTTCCAGGAGACCAAAAGATTGTCATGAATGAGAATGCCATTGTATGGCCCCATTGGTTCAACCAGGTAGGATATAAATGCCAACCTTTGGAAAGTCAAATATACAGTAGTGTTGATGAATTTGTGAGTGTCCTTGAAAGTTATTCAGGATATGTTTTTGGGGATGAATGAATCCAACCTCTCCCTCTCCCAGCTTTTGGCTTAATATGTGACTCCTCCTCCTCCTCTATATAATTGAATAACTAAATATAATGTACCTGAATATAACTGATTTAAATATTGGCTCAAAAACCAATTTTCAAAGATCCCTTGAGGTAAATAAAATAAAGGCTTATATCAATCTACAAAATAAATAAAATAAAAATAAGTTGACACACATGTTAAAGTATCATTGTACAGTAAAAAGGGAGATGAAGAAAGATCTTTGATATTCACTTTCCATTTGGGAGCCTCATAGAGAAATCCTTTAGAAATCCACATTAGGTTTAGAAGCATACTATATATGCATACATAATATCCATATTTATTATCACAAGATTATCTCCATCTAGTGACAGATTTACAGTTTTGCCTTCTCTCTTTCTATTAAATTCAATCAAAATTGCTACAAGCCAACCATATTGTGACTCATCTACTTTGTAAAAAGTCCACTTGATAATTCTTGACAACTGGAGAAATTATTAAGTGAACTTTATTACCTGAAATAGCAGTATAAACTGTAATGACTGCATTATCAAATCAGACTCTAAATAGATGTAAAATATGCTCTTTTTACCTGGTTAGTCTGTAACTAATATATAGTATAAATAAGAGGAGGAAGGACTACTATGTATGTTTATAATAAAGGTAGAATAAAAGTTAAATAAATTAAGAAGATAAAATGTTATTTTTACAAAATTTATTGATTTATATGCACAAAAAGACACTCACAAAGACATATTATAGATATAAAACATTTATTGATATATAAATTCTATCAGTCCAAAGTATATTAATCCAATCTGGTTATTTTTATTTTTAAATTTGTTATTGTTATTTGGGATCTAGCTGTAGAAGAATAGTTTCAGATTGATAAAAAGATATAATCTAATCTTTTGATTATTCTCAGATTTAGTACATAAGTCAGAATGCATCTTTAAAGGAAAATGTATCTCTTCAAAACTACATATCTTATAAATCCCATATTTTAATATTGCATCTGCTGAAAAAATGTTGAAGCAGCCAAAATATCAAAGCTTATTTGCTTGCTTGCTTTTCTTTTCTTTTTTCCTTTCCTTTTCATTCTTATTCCTTTTTGTTATTGTTTTATTTTTCTTTCTTCTGTTTTTTTAATAAAGCAAGCAAAAATAAAGACACTAAAAGCAGATTTATTCCCATGATTGGTAAGACTCATTTATGCAACTGATTCAGATCGAAAGAACAGATTCAGATAGGACAGATTCAGATAGAACATGAGAATTTTCTAGAATTTTCTAATTATTTTAATCTAAATAACTTCTCCAGTAACAGGCAACTTTATTACATGTTCTTCTCTGGAGTGTAAGTTATCCTTTTGAAAGGTTTATGTTGATTTTTGGTTTCTACTCTCATTGGTTTAAATAGGTGCACCCTCTTTCAGTCTGTAGTGACAAGTGCCAACCTGGTTCCAGGAAACAAAAGAAAGAAGGGGAACTCTTCTGCTGCTATGATTGTATTCCTTGCCCAGAAGGCAAAATTTCTGAGTGGGAAGGTATTAATGTACTGCAATTTTTAAAAGTATGTTAATAACCAATGCAGTGAATGTACAAGGTGATTCCTGTAACTTCAGTGGAGATTCCTTTATACACTATCTGGCTAGCTCAGGAAACAGCTAATAAGCAGATCTAAGTTGTTGGGGTGTGGGTAAATTGGTCCTAATTCTCAGTGAACAGATGCTCAGAGTAAAGAAGTTCCCCATAATAACACTGAATTAATGTATTCCTGCAGTACGTCCAATGGTGGAACAAAGAGAGGAGAACTAGATGAAAAATAGACTTAGCACAGAGATGAATTCATCTTTGTGCAATCCTGATAAGGAATCCAAACTTAGGCTCCTCTAGAAATGGATCATCTCTCAAGAGAACAGTAGTTTCATGGAAAATGTCCTTAATCCTTGACTTTTGATTAACATTCATCTGAATTATTTCAATACCAAACGTGATGTAACTAAAGTTAAATGTTTCTTTTCCAGATATGCCTGACTGTGTTGAATGCAAAGAAGATCTTTATCCAAACAAGTATCAGAATACCTGCTTTCCCAAAATTGTAACCTTTTTATCCTATAATGAACCTATGGGAATGGGATTAGCTTCTGGGGCTCTTTTCTTTTCTTTGATAACTGTTGTCTTGTTAAGAACATTCATAGTGCACCACAATACTCCCATTGTCAAAGCCAATAACCAGGATCTCACATACATTCTTCTCATTTCCCTTCTGCTCTGTTTCCTTTCTACATTTCTTTTTATTGGGCAACCTCAAAAGGTGATGTGCATCCTGCAGCAGTCAGTTTTTGGCATTGTCTTCTCAATGGCTGTTTCTTCTGTATTGGCCAAAACCATCACTGTGGTTTTGGCCTTCATAGCCATCCAACCAGGAACAAATTGGACAGGGTGGATGCGGAAAGGGATGGCCAGTTCCATTGTTATTTTTTGTACTCTTTTTCAAGTAGGCATTTGTATTGTGTGGCTGGCAACCAATCTCCCATTCCCAGATGCTGATATGCACTCAGGAATGGGCGAAATTACTCTACAATGTAATGAGGCATCCCCCATCATGTTTTACAGTGTGATTGGGTACATGGGCTTTTTAGCCATTACAAGCTTTATTGTGGCTTTCTTTGCCAGAAATTTACCTGACAGATTCAATGAAGCCAAATTTATCACTTTCAGCATGTTAGTGTTCTGCAGTACATGGGTGTCATTTGTCCCAACTTACCTGAGCACCAAAGGAAAATACATGGTTGCTGTGGAGATTTTCTCTATTTTAGCTTCCAGTGCTGGATTGTTGAGTTTCATATTTTTCCCAAAATGGTACATTATTGTTGTGAAGCCTGAACTGAACAAGCAAGAGCATCTTAAGTGGAGAAGTTACTGAAGAAACAAGGAATGTTTCTTGGGAACCCACATCTATTACATATCTTTAGGTGTAGACTTTATGGACAAATATATGAAAATGGGGGATTTATTTATATAGTACATTAAAAATACTAAACATGATGTTTCTATACAGTAAATATATTAGAAATGTATGCATGTTTGAATAATATTTGCAATATAAAAATATATATAGAACTGTATTTGTTTGGTGTTACAATGATATATCATACCTGGTTGTTTCTCCCTTGTCATATTTCTTTGACATTTTTGTTAAAGCACCTTTTATGTGTTTTTTCTCTTCTATTTAAGAATGTATTCTTCTTCACCTTTTGGCTGCTCCCATCAGGGGTCACCTCAGTGAATCTTCTGTTTCCATCTTCCTCGGTCTTCTCACACTGACCTCCTGCATATCCTCTCTCACAGCATCCATGTATCTCCTCCTAGGCATCCTACTTCAGAAAGTATATATCTCCATAATGATTTCCTTTGTGTTTTGCTATTTCCCTTTGTGTTATGAATTAAAATGCAACAGAATCGTTAAATAAAAAACAACAAACAAGAAAAAAAAATAACCAAAAACCCCCCCACAAAGAAATATTTCCACATTTCCTCAGCTCTTCAAGAAAGTCTTCTGAAGATATTGTTACAGAAGGTCTTACTGTCATAGTGGTTATAACACTGGATCTATCTGTAGAATGTACTCCATTCAAAATTCACTAAAATCTTGAAACAAAATATTTTTCCATGTTTGAAGTAATTTCTCTATAAGTGTATGAGTGTTTGTGTGTGCATGTGAATAGACACATTTATTATATATAAAGGCAAATGTTTCCCCTGCCAGTTGTGGACAAGTCTAGTGGGCACTGCTTATCTCCATTTCCAAGCTGAAGTGCCAAAGTTTGTCTGAAGATGCCTCTGTGGTCATGTGGCCAGCCTGATTACACATTGAGGTGCATGGATGCTGTTACCTTCCAACTTAGAAGCCTAGATATCTACTTGCATTTTTTCATGCTTTCAAACTTCCAAATTGGCAGGAGCTGGGAAAGACAACATCATGGCCTAGTGACCACCATTTACTGCCCATGAGATGTCAAAACCCCAGCAAATATGAGCAACTTTATTTACTACGTGTTCCACGATGAGCAGCCAGATGGTAGATCTCTCCACTGACTCCTGCCTGAAAGAGAAATAACAGCCCTAAACTGGATGACAAACCATCAATGTTATCAAGGAAGAGAAATGAAAATGATTTACCTCCCTTATTGCCATGGAGCAGATCTGGATGTGGGAATACAACATGCTTGAAAATATACACTTTTTATTTTGCTCTATTGTAATTCTAGGCATTATTTCAGGCTTGTCATTTTCTAGAGGGCCTCAGGAAACCAACGAGCCAATTAGAAGAGGCCCAGGAAAAAAAAAACTATTTGGGAGCAATTGAATCCAGCTGTCCTGGATGTTATCAATCATCTAGGATGTATTCAATATTACTTACTAGACAGTTGGGAATTTTTTTATAAAATTTGTCTTTCAATTTCTGCTGATAGACTTAAGATTGTTAAAAGAATATATACATGAAGATCAATGTGGTTTCCTGCCTAAAAGACAAATGGAAGAGAATATGAGAGTAGTTTTAGATGTTATAGAATATTATCAAAATATTGCTGCATGATCCTGTTGAAGCCTTGGTTGCATCTTGGAATCAGAAAGCGGCCGAGGCTTTGGACAGGATCGTGCCAATGTGGCCTCTCTCCATCCAGCACTCTCGGCACTCTCTGTGGTTCACAGAAGAGTTACAGGGGCTGAAAAGGGTGAAGAGACATCTGGAGCATCACTGGTGGAAGACAAGGGAAGAATCCAATCGGACACAACTTAGAGCTGCTATTGAAGTCTATCTTGTGGTGATCAGGGCAGCGAAATGGGATTATTTCTCTGCC